>RCUC01169159.1:0-49262 GCA_003697995.1 Taxidea taxus jeffersonii | reverse complement strand
TCAGTTCTGGTCCCTCCCTTTATCATGAAAACCAAAGCCTTCAGACTACCAAGACTAGCACTCTATCCCTTACCCACTCCACACCATGCCACTTCAGCAGAAGCTCAACCACCAACTCCTTTGCATTCTGTTGCTGGTACATGGAAAACTCCCTAACTTTTCTACAAGTTCAAATATGTATTTAGGTGTTTTAGATATTTATGGAAGAAGGATTTTCCCATTATTTAGTTTACAATATTTTTTGAGGGTCCCTCCTCACCTCTGGCAGCTACTTATTCCTAGTGATGCCTCTACTTGTTGCTATCCTTGATGGCTACACTCTGGACCCTTTGACCTAGGCCATGCTTGATGTGCACTGAAGCTGTATTTCACCTCTATGGAAACAACCAGTGTAGATAGATAATAGGACTGTGGGGAGGAGAAACACACACTTAGTGGGGCTTTCCTGGGGTCTTGTCAACCCCTCATGCCCAACCTTCCCACAAGAATGGAAGCTAGAGCCATATATGGTCACATGAATATCCACAAATCCAACAATATTTTCTAGCTTCTTTATTCTTTCAACCAGCCTTTCTAGAAGGCCTCTCCCTATACAGAACTAACGTAGTGGTGTCCAAATGGAAACGGTAATAGTACAATTAGGATACAGATTAGAGCGGAGATATATTATTCAGGCTCTGAGACTCACACTCTACTTATCATTAATAACATAAAGATAAACCAGAAGGTAAAGAACTTGAGAATGTCAACCTGTAACCTGTACCTCCTAAGTTTACTGGGAAAAAAGAAATCAATGTATGTAAAATGCGTAGCACAATGCCTGGACATAGCAGGTAATCAACAGAACAGTATGTGTTAATGGGCTCACTCTGTACTCTCTCTGCTTCTCCCACCCAGCATCGTGATGACCACCTGCTCCACCTTCTTTGCCCTGGGAATGATGCCCCTCCTCCTGTTTGTCTACTCCAGGGGGATCTATGATGGGGATCTGAAGGACAAGGTACCCTACAAAGGCATCGTGATATCACTAGTCTTGGTTCTCATTCCTTGCACCATTGGGATCTTTCTCAATGCCAAACGGCCACAATATGTACGCTATGTCACCAAGGTAAGAACCTGGGGACCTGTGCAGGGAGCAAGAACGCCACGATCATCTCAGTGTATTGCTTAAGGAGAGTCATGGTTTTCTCTATGTCTGTTTCCTTCCTTATTGGAAGAAGTAAACGGGTCGATTATTGGTACACTGACCTCATGGGGTTGTATGTGAGAATACTTTTGAAAAGTAAGGAGAAAAAAGTAAAACATCATGCACAATTATATGATGATTATTTCTCATAATTTTTATTTTCATTGTTTCATAATAAAAAACTTGTCTCATATACCTACTAGATGCTAAGTTTTATGCTATACTTGGAGACTTCGTTGTCGTCAATGAGTTTGATATTAGCAGTGAAGGAACACATGAGAAATAAGACCAAATCCAGTGCATAACTAGGTATTGGCTGAATGCAAGATCACGAGGGGTAGACCATGAAGGGTAGGATTTGGGTCAGCCTGGGTTGGGAGGAGCCTGAATAGAGGAACTCAGGGGGAATGAGGGCAAACTTGGCTGAGTTTACAAGAAGCCAGAGGAGAAGAGAACAGGGGTAGAGGTAGCATATGCACTCCCAGCATTTCAGGTGTGAGATGGGAAGGAGAGAGGACTAGCCCCGGGCAGCTTGGAGGAGCACTGTGGTCACACACAGGCCATCACACCACTGCCCTGCCCTCAGAAGAAACATTCTTGGGAGTGCTGCGATGGACCCCCTACCAACTTCGTAACCCTGGAGCTCAGTCTCTGTTAAGTCTCCCCCTCCAGCACACTGCTCACCCCCCAAGGCCTGGACTCCGTGCACGTCCTCAGGAAGGACTCCGCCTCAGACCAGCCTGCCAGGCCTGCAGCTTAGAAGCTCAAGCCTTGGCAGCAGCTTTGGGCCTAAAACAAAGGAGTTGCAAGTCGCAGGACTTTTCAGTTTTCACACTACCATAGCCTGGGGTAGGTTTGCCCTTGTCCTGGCCCAGTCCTAAGGCAGTGGCTTCAGCTGTCCTTCCCACTCTGTTGACAGACCTGGAAAAGTTGTTTCTCCTCGGTCAGTGTTCAGTTACCCCACCTCAGCTCTGGGTGGCATCACCCATTCTCTCCACTCTTGCTTCTCAGAGATCTGCTTTTAGTGATTATGGCCCCGGGGTTCCCTAGCCTCCCCCACCTCTGCTCCCATTTCTCAAGTCTCCAGTTCCGGTTGGTTCTTCACAATCAGTACTCATAAAGGTTCACTTCTCCCCTCTCTTTAAAACAAAAACAAAAGCCATCCCTCCTGGGCTTCAACAGCTGCCTTTCCTCCCCAACCCATGTTTCAGGGAACACCCCTCCCTGCACCTGTGTCCCCGCCACACCTTCCACTCCCACCGCACCCACCAGGGGGCTATCACAAGTGACAGGCCCTCAACAATTAGTCTCAGCTACTTGAATCTCTCTTTTCTCTCCTCCTTGGTCTCCCATCCGCTCCGCATGATGACCACCTGTTTTACTTCCTTTGCCAAATCCAACAGACATTTCTCGGTTCATCCTTAACTTTTTAGCAATCTTTGGTATGACTGACCATTGCTTCTCTCTCAGAAGCCTTCCCCCTTAGCTATGGTGACCACACACTCCTGCTTTCCTCTCACCTCTCGGGCACTTCTTTTTGGACTCCCTAGTGAGTTTCTCTGGTAAAAATTACTTTCTCTGCCTTCAGCCCAGGCTTTCTGCTTTTCTTGCCAAGTTTCCCTAAGCCCAGGATCTCCCCACCGTAAGATCTGGTCCATCTCAAGGACCATCCACAAGCTGATGATTTCCAGAACACCACCACTAGCCCTCAACTCTCTCCTGACTCCAGAATCCATTTATTAACTGCCAAATATTTCTACCTGAATATATGTCAGGCATTTAAAACTCATTGTTTTGGGACGTCTGGGTGGCTCAGTTGGTTAAGCAGCTGCCTTCAGCTCAGGTCATGATCCCAGCGTCCTGGCATCGAGTCCCACATCGGGCTCCTTGCTCGGCAGGGAGCCTGCTTCTCCCTCTGCCTTTGCCTGCCACTCTGTCTGACTGTGCTCACTCTCTCTCTCTCAAATAAATAAATAAAATCTTTTAAAAAAATAAAAATAAAACTCATTATGTTTTAAACTCAAACTATCTCCTCCCCATGCCTGCTCTTCCCCCACGGGATTATCTCAAGCCATGGCATTCCATGTGCCTAGCTGCCGGAGCCACAAAATCGTCAAATCGTTCTCAGTGTCCCCTCTCCATCCCGGCTCACACCTACCTGTTGTCTATTCTGCCTTGTGTCGCTTGGATCCATCCACTCCTCCCCGTCTCTAAGAACACTATCATCTACTCGGGCCACTATCCTCTCTCACAAGACAACTGAAACAGCCTTCTAACCTGGCTTCCTGATCGGTTTTAACCTGAGGGCGGAGATAGACAATACAAACACTTCCTGTGTCTCTCCACTGCTTAAAACACCTCATCGGTTCTGCACGTTCTCCAGGATAAACTTTGAACTCCCTAATGTAGCTTTCTAGGCCCTTCTCGATTTGCTAACCCCAACCTCCCAAGTCCCAGCTCTTTTCTCTTTGCACATGTCCTTCCTTCCACCTGGGACACCCCCCACATTCGCAGGGGCAAAAACCCCAGACATGTTTGCATCTATCATTTAAAGTTATTCCAGATGGTTTGTAGAAGTATAGGAATGCAAAAAAAAAAAAAAAAAAATTAAAAACAGGAAGTGGCTCTGATACCATTTAATGCAACTCTGTTCTTCCCCATTTTATAAGTGACAAAGCCAAGGACTACAGTGCCCGTCACAACTAATATAAGAATGTAGGTCTTTTTAGCTCAGAACAACTTTAATTAAAAATATTCATCTGAAGATGCAGAAACAATCTCAGATCTTAGAGCTGGCAAGGCTTTCAAGATAAGGTTCAGTCTCCTGCCTTATTCCGATTTTATATATGGAATAACTGAGGCCCTGGGAACTCACTTGGCAGAGCCAGGATTATTAATCAGTCTCCTGTTGCTGGTTGTTGCATACCCACCACTCAATTCAACAGCAGAAATGGAGTCCAGGGAGATCTCCCTCTTGCGTAAGATACAGTGAGCGGTAAGCTGAACATTGAGCAAACACTCGTCCCTGCCCTTTTCCACACGTAACCCTTCTAGAGACTTTCAAATCACAATTACCCAACTTCTGACAACCAGCTCTAGCAGAAGGTATCCATTCAAATTCTGTTCCATCACTTGCATTATCTTGTGGGAGGTCACATCTAGACAGGCCAAGACACAAGTTCAAGGATGCTCTATTTGGAATGGCAATTCAAGTAAAACACTCTAACTTACCCATGCAAGTCTATGTGGCCAGTTTGATGAACCCCAGCATGACCTGGTCCGCTTGTACCACAAGCCACCCCCCACCTTAAATAAGGGTCCTGCTGTTCCAGTGCCTCGGCCACGCCCCCAAGCTTTCCCCCACCTGCTGCTACCGCCCCACCTCCTTTCAAATACCATGGCCATAGGCATTGCCACTAATCCTTCGAAATCTATCATCTATTGTTCACCGTGCTTTAGTAATCTTTCCACAGTGTGCTCCCAGGAGATGGAAGACTTTACCCATCACACCTTGTAGTCCAGAAATTTCACCTACTGGAAGAGACAGCTCAAAATTCCCCTCAACCCTGTTGAAAATGCCCCTAACAGGAACTGTTAACTCTTGTGCCACCAAACTAAGGAACAGGCTTTTGGATCTCCTAATGAAAGCATCAAACCCTGACTGGGCCCGCACACCAATTCATGACCTAAAAATAATGATTTATAGGAATCGAAACAGATGACACTTAAGGAGACAGTTTTCCCAAGATGATATTAGGCCTGTATTCCTTTTTTTCAATATTGCTTCTTAACCTTATTTCCTCCCTTTCTTGGTTCAATCTATTGTAAAAGGGGAAAACCTTTCTAACTGTTCGATCTGTCACCAGAAATTGCAATCTGTTCATGAGGTCAGAGATTCCTAACCTGTAACCAATTTCTCTTTTATCCCAAATTATAACTGCAAGACCTATCAGGTTAGGCTTTTACGGCCAGGTGTTCTCAGACCTTGTTTCAACCTTTCTCCAACCATAATCATCAATCCTTTGACTTTTTTTAAGATTTTATTTGTCAAGAGCGAGCGAGCACACAAGCAGGGGGAGCAGCGGGCTGAGGGAGAAACAGGCTCCCCACTGAGCAGGGCACAGGATGTAGGACTTAATCCTAGGACTCTGGGATCATGACCTGAGTTGAAGGCAGGCACCCAACTGACTGTGCCACCCAGGTATCCCAATTCCTTGACCTCTTTAGCTGGATGCCTTTAGGTTTGGGATCCTAGTTTCTGACTATTACACATACAAACTCATTATTCTGCTAGATATTCACAAACTTCGTACTTACTGTCAAATCTCTACAGAAATGACACACCAATAGAAAGATGTTTAGCTCAAAGACTTCAAGATGATCTCCAATGCTTACCATCTTGGCAAGATATAGACCTCAGATGGGAAATGCCTGAGAGTTCTCTCTCATACCCTTCCCTTGTTACTCCAATGTAGCCTCAACAGTTTCCAACCTATCCACTTTCCAACATGGGACACGACAACCAGGGAAAGTCCTTCCTGGCACTGAGGAACAAAACCATTTTAGTGGATGGAGCCACTAAATATAAAAAACCTGACTCTGGATCAGCAATGCTTTTGAAGAAAGACCTTGAACAAAAGGGAGAAATGTGAAAATAAAGAAAACCTCATTTAAAATGGGAGTCCAGGGTGCGCCTGGGTGGCTCAGTAAGTTAAGCCTCTGCCTTCAGCTTGGGTCATGGTCTCAGGGTCCTGGGATTAAGCCCCGCATCGGACTCTCTGCTCAGCGGGTAGCCTGCTTCCTCCTCTCTCTCTGCCTGCTGCTCTGCCCACTTGTACTCTGTCAAATAAATAAAATATTAAAAAAAAAAAAAATGGGAGTCCAGAAGCCCTGAAGGGAGAGCTCTCCTGCACTACCAATGGCCAAAAGAAGCTTACCTTACATACCACAGCAGGAGGAAGAATTTCTCCTTGTCCAGCAACAGTCCTGTGAGGACTTAGCGAAACAGCCCCTCCCAGCTTGTCCTCTCTAAAAGCATAGTTGCCTCTTCTGAGCACTTGCCTATGGTTCATCATAGCTTACTTGTCCCAAGCTGTACTTCCTCTATTTTCAGATAAAGTCATTTTGCTGGCAAATATCTGGCTCTCTTGTTAACAGTCAATAGTAACAAAATTATTATATCTGTCATCCAAGATGCTTCCTAGCTACCCATACGCATTCCAAAAAGATGGGAGATAACAGGTTTTTTGTACTCCCTTCCTCTTCAAATACCAATTTTTCATTAACATGTTTTCCACCTTTAATACCCACCCATGCTTCCTCAGATTCTCTGCTCCTCCATATCCCTTACCACCCTTCTAATTCCCTTTTCTTCCTGTCCTCATTTACAGGGAGGGATGATCATCATGCTTTTGTTAAGTGTGGCCATCATAGCACTCTCTGTCATCAACGTGGGCAAGAGTATCATGTTTGTCATGACACCACACTTGCTGGCCACCTCCTCCCTGATGCCTTTCATCGGCTTCCTACTGGGCTACATCCTCTCTACCCTCTTCCGCCTCAATGGACAGTAGGTATTATTTTAGATCTCAATGTCCCATGGGCCCCATTCTTGTCCTTGTCTCTCAGGAAAAGGGTAAGATCCAAAACCCGGGGGAGGCATTTTCCTGGCAGTATGTACAAATGCATCAACTGAACAAGGAACTTTGGACTGTGAGAAACATGGGAGTAAGTTACTAAGTGGTTTAGAAACAAAAGCATCTAATAACTCAAAGAGCAACAGCTCATGACAGTCAAGTGCTCCCTCCTGAGCCGAAATCTGGTAGCTAAACAACTCTGGAGTGCCTCCAAGTCATCGTGGCCAAGTGTTGACGATCATCTTCCTCTTCCACGCTTCCTCCTTGGCTGCCAAGGCTTTAGTCTTGACAAGGACAGCACTGGGTAGCAGCTCTGCTAAGTGGCAGGAAGAGTCGAAGTGGCTGTGGACCTCTGATGTAGTTTAATCCAATTCACAAACTCAGGGGCTCTTTTCAGGGACAGTCAGCCTGACAGTCTGGTGTGGGATAATCAGACACACTGTCTACACACGGCAGCATGATTCAGAAACTCTGCCTCTTTTCAGCTACAGACAAATATTTACGCGTGTCTAATCATTAGTAGCACCCTAGTGCCCTCCCTCTGCTCCCCACCCAAACTGAATTGTTTTAAAAATACAGCTTAAAAAGTTATCCATTTTAAGAATCACACTAATAAAGAACAAATTACTATAGGATGTAGCATGTGGCTACATAGTAGAGTTAAAAGACTGTCAATGACCACTAGATGTCGATTTTCAGTGACAAATGGCCAATCAAGGGCCATCAGAGTCATCAGTCCCCCATAATAAATGTGGTGAGACGGCTTTCAGGATTTTTAATCACTACTTTAAAACGCTATCACAACTCAATGAATTAAATGTGTATTTACTAAATGTAAACATCCCATTCTTTAGTCCCTAAAGCAAGAGCAAAACAGAGTATGTTCCATAGATAGATAATGGGGCTGAATCAATTTATTAAAGATTTGCAAGTCAGCAAGCACAAGAGTAGGGACAGAGGGAGAGTATCTCAAGCAGACTTCCCACTGAACAAAGGACCCCACATGGGGCTCAATCTCACAACCGAGATCATGACCTGAGCCATAAACAAGAGTCAGACACTCAAGCAACGCAACCATCCAGTCACCAACCCCCCCATCAAGTTTTTAAAATCATTATGGCTTTGGAATTAAAAATGTTCAAACTAGAAACTAGATAACAGGACAAGGTCCCCCAGGCATTTCAATCTACTACTTTATGTTCACCTTGCAACTGTCCCATGTGTAAACCATAGAACACGCCAACTAACGATGCTGGCTCACACTTCCTCCCTCTTCAGCCAGACGCTCTCCAAATTTTAATTTGGTAACCCTGTGGCAAACCTATTAGTCACCAGACCCTTCAACCTTCAATGAAGTAGTCTTAAGTAATTTAGTAAGTCTTTAAGTAATTTGGGAAGGAGGAAGATGGACAAGTGAATTCGCACCCTCATATCCCTTCTGAGGGAATAAAGGGGGTTTTGTGTTGTTTTTTTTTTCCAACCTACGCAGGTGCAGCCGCACTGTCAGTATGGAAACTGGATGTCAAAACGTTCAACTTTGTTCCACCATTCTCAATGTGACATTCCCCCCTGAAGACATTGGACCACTTTTCTTCTTCCCTCTCCTCTACATGATTTTCCAGCTTGGAGAAGGGGTTCTTCTTATCCTCATCTTTCGGTGCTATGAGAAAATCAAGCCTTCCAAGGGTGAGTGATCATTCTCCTCTGTTCTCCCATACTGGATGTGATCCTTGCCAGCAGAGATCTCTGGCAAGGACCTTTTGGCTGGGCCTTCAACTCTTTTTCAAGCAACGAGAAACCAGGCAGCACCAAAAGTAGGAAAGGACTTCAAAGAGCCAGGGCTATTTCCATGAACTGCACTCCAGTGGTCTTCTAGCTGGAAGAATCTGTGGATAGACTCTGCCCTCATGGGAGTAAGGCAAATTTGACTTTAGCTAGGGAGACCATGGAAGACTCAGAATAGGACAAATTTTTCTTAGATATTAGATAGCTGTGAGGTGGTAGTTGTGTGAAGGGCTCCTATTCACATCTGGGAAACTCAAGTTTTCTTCAGGCTAGGTTCTCCTGTCCTAGAACCAGGTTAAACCCCAGCACCACTGGTACTCCTTTATGAAAGAAAATATATTAAAGCAATACAGACTAATAAGCCAAAAGCCAAAAGACTCCCAACTCTGGTTACAGAGAAAATAAGTATAAGCTTATTAAACAGTATCACAATAATCTAGTCTGACAGCTTAGTCTGGTCACTATTGAATCACTTTCTAAACAATAGCACAGCACCTCTAAAATGTTCAGGGCACTTTTTTATTCTATTTAAACTATCATGAACATCAAGGAAACCACTAAGCTCTCCTCTAGGTGGACCTTAACTGCAAATGTCATTTTTCCAAATCAGGAAACCTTACTTGGTAAGCTATTTCAGTATTTTGTAATTCTATACATCAATATCATCAAATTCTTCAACTGGATCTTATTTCCCATGAATCTGAAGGGCTCCTTCAAGATGTTTCTAGACCCTGGGGATTGACTCAGGCCCTAAAAGACAACCTCCTTCTTGGAATTATCTCATAATAGTAAATGTTGATTTACAATAAAGATACAATCTTATCAATCAGTCAAAAAGAAAACAGTTAACTAGCTGACCATACTTCAGAACTTCAAGTGTTAGTTTAAAACTACAGTGGAGGGGTGCCTGGCTAGCTCAGTGGGTTAAAGCCTCTGCCTTCGGCTCAGATCGTGATCCCAGAAACCTGGGACCGAGCCCCACATCAGGCTCTCTGCTCAGCAGGGAGTCTGCTTCCTCCTCTCTCTGCTTGCCTCTTGGCCTACATGTGATCTCTGTCAAAGAAATAAATCTTTAAAGAAAACCAAAAATCTCTAGTGGAAGGGGCCCTGGGCAGCTCAGTTGGTCAAATATCCATCTCTCCACTTCAGCTCATGTCATGATCTCAGGGTCAGGAGATTGAGCCCAGGTCAGGTTCTGAGCTCAGTAGAGTGTGTGCTTGAGATCCTCACTCCCCCTACTCAGAGCACATGCTCTAAATTAATCTTAAGGGATGCCCGGGTGGCTCAGTCAGTTAAGCATCTCCCTTCAGTTCAGGTCGGGTATGATCCCAGCATCCTGGGATGGAGTCCTGCAATGGGCTCCTTGCTCAGTGGGGGAACCTGCTTTTCCCTCTGCCTGCCACTCCCCCTGCTTGTGTGCTCCTTCTCTCCCCCAACAAATAAAATCTTTAAAATAAATCTTAAAAAACAAAACCAAACCACAATGGAGTTGTGGAGAAGAATCTGGTCTGATGCTTACCTGAAGGCAACTGCCCATGAAGTCTTTAGTCTCCACAAAAGTAGTGTGAGGTGGAAGTTTCTAAACCAACCAGGTTCCTAAGTTTGCAGGGCTACAATGCAGATCAGAAGACCTTCTTTAGAGCTTACACACTGTAAGGGCTGAAGCAGCTGTGCTCAGGGTCAAGATTTGTTTTTGTGTTTCTGAGCCTTGTACCCTTCGACAAAAATGGGGACAAGACAGGTGAACCCTGACTCCTATGATCACAACTCACCAACTCTATACAGGCAGGAAGAGGGGTGACCAAATAACATTGAGGGGGCATGGAAACTCGACTCAGAAGACCCCCTAAAGTTACTCTTTCCTCCCTGCCCCTCATTTCTCCCTGAATTTAAGTCAACCCTACCGAACACACTGCCTGTACTGAGAAGTTGGGAGAGGAAGTGTTAAAGAGTCAATAAATATTATTCGTAGTAGTACCATTAGGGATGTTCAAGGGGAAACAAATCCTTCCCCCAGAATTTAAGTCATGGGACGACAGGTGGTAGAGTGACGGGGGTGGGGGGGGAGACCCACAAAACCCCAAAGAATACAACTTAATACCTAGGATGTTCTGTCTTTGACCGAACAAGCTTCGTATTAACTATGGTTGCTCTCCTTCTCCACTCCCTTTTTTCAACTTTCCAGATAAAACAAAAATGACCTACACAGCTGCTGCAACTGAAGAAGCCATTCCAGGAACTCTAGGAAATGGCACCCACAAAGGGGAGGAGTGCTCCCCTTGCACAGCCCAGCCTTCCCCGAGTGGCCTGGATTCTGGTCAGAAAGCAATTCAGTGTGATCAACTAGAGCAAAAGATGAAAGGAACGCCAGAGACGGAGTCTTTCCAGACTGCCAGCAGGACTACCAGAACTGACAAGTCTTGCCTGGGAGGGTCCACCTGAAGAGCCTCACCTATCCCCAGCTTAGAGGTTGATACTTGTTTTAGAAATAAAGACTTGTTCAAGGACAGCCCTATGAAAGCAGAAACCGAAAGTACCTTTTGTCCCCGCATTTCCAGAAGTGTTCCACAGGCACATAAGACACACTCAACTTCTGAACTAGGCAATAAATAGGGGCCTTTTACCCTAAAATCAAATATCCAAATCCTATCCCAACCTTTTTGACAGAAAATGGGGGAAAAAATGCTCAGAGCGCCGCCAAATTTCAAACGTGCAAAGTCCTTTCTAACCTTAAAATTTCCCTTCTGTTATTTCTGGGATTAAAGTTCCTGAGAACACCAACATGACACTACACGTACAAAGGCAGACATGAAATGCAAAAGCAATTATAAACAAGATGAACTAAAAAACTCAGCCATAATGAAATGAATGGACATTTCTGTAGAACACAATCAGAATTAGAGTGAAAGTCAGGAAAACAAGAAAACACAAACATCCACAGAATTATTCACTAATCTATCCCATCAATTCATTAGCTGTCAGTGGTTTTTTTATTATCCCCCTCAAAACTCAAGCTACTGGAAAATGAGTGGTTTCTCTAAAGTAGAATTCTAAAATTGCAAATTTTCTCCAATGAAACAAACGTTTTACATATTGCTTATATGCAGACAAGCATTAGGCAGATTAATAAACAATACTCACAAATAAGACTGTGCCCAATTACTTGTGATTTTCATACCATTTAGTATGTTTAAGTTCAACTGAAACCCTAAAAAACAATTTTAGGGCATCAGTTACCCATTGGCCGGGAGCACCAGTACTCCTGACACCAGAGCAAGCTTAAGAATCACCAACTAGGGGGAGGAGGGAGCGCCTGGGTGGCTCAGGCAGTTAAGTGTTCATCCAACCGTTGATTTCAAATCAGGTCTTGATCTGGGTTCAGTTCACAACCAGCACAGGGCTCCATTGTGGGTATGGAGCCTACTTTAAAAAATTACCAATTTGGGTCACTAATACTGTTAAAGACCTGTGAAAAGATCTACCCGCCTACTATACTGGCATATTATACCCTTGTTTACCTATCTACTCAAATTGTTTTACCATTCAGCGAATATCACCCGCCGGAAAACTTAGTTAAGCAGAACCAAGAGCATTAGTATTCTCAGGAAGGTAGAGCTAGACTTGAGATCTAGTAATCTCAAATTATCCTTCAAAAGAGAACTAGATAGAACAAATACAAAAGAAAACAAGTTACATTATTTCACACAAAAGCTGGTCCTAAAACTTTGCTTAGGATTATACTCAGACTCCTATTTCTCAGGTCCTCGATGGGGAAATTAAAGGTTAGTTCAAACTGACTCCCAGTCAACTCTGCCATTTGCTCAAAGGGCCTTATTTTATTGCTTCACCGCGTAACAACTATTTGTAATGGCAAATTAGCAAGCCACTGACATTTACCTATTTAGGGGTAAAGAAACATGAAACACTAAAATAGAATAAAGTCAACTGGTAAAACATCATAAAGTATGTACATCATACCACCAACATATAAAAACTCAAGGGAAAAAACTGCCTTTCCATTTGGTAGCAACTGTGGCTCACTTCCAGCCTTCCAAAGCAAACAAACTTAGATTCCGCTGCTTATTATCAGCCTCCACCCGAGTAAACAAGTGTAACACTCAAACTCCCCCTAGAATTGGCCCTACATAGAATGGAGCAGGAACGCCTGGGTGGCTCAGTTGGTTAAGCCGCTGCCTTCGGCTCAGGTCATGATCCCAGCATCCTGGGATCGAGTCCCGCATCGGGCTCCTTGCTCAGCAGGGAGCTGCTTCTCCCTCTGCCTCTGTCTGCCTGTGCTTGCTCCTGCTCTCTCTCTGACAAATAAATAAAATCTTTAACAGCTTCCCCGTTTTTGTGGCATGAGCTTCTATTGTCTTGGACGTGACAAAAAAATATATACCAACAACTTCTCAAACCTACCCCCAAGTGGGAGTCCTACTACCTAATCCCCATACTTTTGTAAAGCCAAAAGCAATCCTTCTGGTACTTCTTTCCTCAAAAAACCCATGCAAGGCTGGGACAGAGGAAAGAAAATGAGCTTTTCAAGTTCTGGGGAACTAGACTTCTTCAATTCCAATACCAGTCCATTTACTTGGCGCTTCTCTGGCCCTGAGTTTCCTCCTGTAAAATGATTATGTTCCTAGTAGCTGTGAAGACTCAGTGAGCATAAAGGGAAGATATTTGTAACATTATCTAGGTACTACATGCCATTCACCATTACCAAACATTTACCCAACTGAGCACTCCTAGAGAGAACTAAGAAAATCTAAGTAGTTTCTGAGACTACTAGGAGAGACAATAAAGATCCTCATCTACAAGTATGGATGCTCAGAACAAAGATGGATGTAGAACCTTAAGGAGTTTTCATCTCTATTAACAGTTTTCCCTTTAACATACAGTCGCACCCACAGCTCATCAATGAAAGAAAAACCCATGTGAAACCGCCTTAAAGCATTCTTGTGCGTGGACTTAAATAAGCTTTATGTAATAATCTAACCTTCAAAATTACATTACCTTTGAAATAAGCATATATCATTTTTAAAATCCGTTCTCCAATTATTCTTCTCTTGGCTACGGAAGCCCAAATAACCTGATACCAATACAATAAAGTGGTAAAGGGAAAGAGTTTTGGTACGCTCACACACAGGAAACTTAACTGTCATCATCATTTTACGTTTGCAGACCTCTCTGCCCTTATTTTGACTAGACCGGAAATGGCGAGGGTTTTTGAGACTTAAATTTTCAAAAAACCTTTAAGAATCCATCAACCAAATTCCAGGATTCTCCACAAATGTGCTGAACATGGATAGGGAAAAGTAACAGCATACATCCTTCAGACAAGCAGACAAAAGCAGTTTTTATAATCTTTTATTACCAATAACAGCTGCTTCACCGTGTCTCTGTCAGGCAGCTGTTAAAAGGTGGGTGGGAGGACACCCTTGACCCTAACAAGGAAAACTCAAGCCTTTATGTACAAGCAAATTCAGAGCTCTTTTAAATGCCCAAAGCTATTAATTAGTTTAATTGAGGCATTAAACTAATTCTGAATTAACATATTTGAATAACCAAGAACTAAAATGTTCAAATCTTTTCTAGTACAAAAAAATTAAATTTGCTTTAGTTATAAAAGAGCTCTCTCAATATACACAAACTATACACTTCAGACATTCACAAAAATGTGAGCGGAAGGCTTATCAAAAGACATTTAATACAATTAGTTTTCAACAACCCCTGGTGGTCCACATCTACAAAGATTTCCAGCCCAACCCACCCCCCCCTCCAAATCCCACCCCCTCCCCCACAGAAAAGCACATACTTACCAGAATTTTTAGCAAGTATGGTTTGGGAATTTGTTTTGTTTTTTTTAAAAAAAGGCCCCCAGGGCAAGTTATTTACAGTTTAATTGCCACTGTCAACTGATCTGGACCTTGACCGGGATCGGGACCTGGACCTCTGGCGATCCACAGATGCTGGAGACTTAGATCTACTTGAAGAACCACGTTTCTGGCTCTTCTCAGGCACAGGAGACCTACTAACAGAACGGGACTTGCTCCGGCTCCGGCTCCTGCTTCTGGACCGGCTGTAAGACTTGCGACTCCGGGACCGAGACCGGCTACGAGACCTAGAGGAACTCCTGGTCCTGGAACGAGACCTGCTTCGTGACCTACTAGGGAGGAAAATGAACAAACAAAAATAAAATGTAAGTGGCAGGCCCTACAAACCCACCAACTAAAACTTTTGTCTTTAATATGTTAGATACCTGTGCCTTTTGCTGCCTTCGATTAATTTGATTTTTCTCCCATTTATTTCCTTTCCAGAAAGTTTTTCAATAGCATTCTTTAAATCACCATAAGAGGCGAACTCAACCACCCTACAATGAAAAAAAGCCATCTGTACAATTATATACATCTGGTAGTCTGGTGTCAAACTACGTATGGCAATCCAGAGTATCAAGAATACCTTTTCGAGATACCTTCTGCTACTGCTATATTAAGAATCTCAGATCTTGAAAACAGCATAATTACAAGGTTTCTCCACCTCCAAACCATGGACATTTTAAGCTAGACAGTTCTTTCTTGTGGAGGCCTTTGCCTATGCTTGGTAGCCATGTTTAGCAGCCTCCCAGCCTCTACCTAACAAGATGCCTGTAGCACCTTAAACCCATTACAACCACCAAAAATGTGGTCCAATGCCCCCTACAGAGCAAATTCATGCTCAAATGAGAACCACCACACTCCAGCATATCCAAATTCTAAGATTTCTGAAAACATTCAGTTTTCAAAAGGCTGTTATGACCTTCAAAACGCACTCACCCTTCATTTAATTTAGGTCGATGTGCATCCGCAAAGGTTACTTCCCCAGCTTGTCTCATGAAATCTTTGAGATCCTTAACACAAGACAATTGTGTCACGCGAAGAAAAGGAAACGTGACACACAAACAACCACATGGTATAAAAAACAAGACTACTGGAAGAGAAGATGTTAGATAAAGTACAAACATGGTATTTACCACACTTGTATTCTATCAGAATTCAAAAATTATCTATGCCAGGGCACGAAATAAGCAAAAAGCATATTGCTTTTAAGCAAAATGCTAGAGGAAAATTCAGATTTTAACATTAAAGTAGTATTAGTCTACACTGAGCTCAATACAAAAGGAAGAAAACAAAACAAAAAAACAAAACAAAACAAAAAGGAACAGTACATATTTTTAAAGACTAAAGTAGAGATTTTATATTAAAAAAAAAAGAAAGAAACAGAACATTTACAAGACACCAGTTATTTTGTGCCCCATATGTCATTAAAAAAGTTTACTTTACCTTTATTATTATTTCCCTAGGCTAGTCAAGCAGCAAACCATTAATCGGTCGGAGAAACCTTCATGACATATGCCCGACTGGCTCTTCGCCACCCACTTGAAGGACACTACCCAATCGGTGGAAGCCTTTAATCGCACAGCCCTCCCTATTAGCAGACTATTGGCGGATGCAGACACGTTCTACTCTTGTGCAGTTACCAAGGACCACTTTACTGCGATCAGGATTCCAACGACCACCTAATTTCGAATCTTTCAACTCTTTTCGACCAGGACCTCTTATTCGGAAGCGTTACAGGAAGACAGCTCTCAATTAAGGATCAGATCACGTTATCAACGCTCTGGGATCGCTGCAACCTGGCACTTCAAGTAAGTGCCCCGATTACGTCTAGACCGGCAAACACAGATCTAGAGGTGGCCAACTGATCACTGTAGGAGTTGACTGGCAAAGTCAACCAGGCCCAACCAAGAGTGACCAAGACAACGATTAGGATAACCCACAGGCACTCCTCGTCATAAGGCCAACGACACAGATAGGCTGGCAAATAAAGGGTTTAATATTTGGTTAAAATTGATTTTAAAAAACAAGAAAAAATATCCTCAAAACATTAAACATTTGATCAAATATTAAAGTTTCAAATATCCCCCAATTACTTTTAATCAAAATTTTAAAATTACAATTAATTCCATTAATTTAATTAAAGATAAAATTACTTTTAATAAAAACATAATAAAACATTAACTACCCATTAACTTTTAAAAAGCCACATTAAAATAGCTCAAAACTGTGTTTCAACAAACCTGCCAGCTGACTCTTGAAGATAAATTCTCAACTATAAGCCGATTTTCTGTTCTTACAGGTGGAGCATTTCTGAGGAAGAAAATGAGTACTCACAATGGAAGAAATGCAGCATGTGTACCTACTGTGTTCGACTGTGGGCAGATTCAAGCAGTAAGATAGAACAAGTCACTCAAATGACTTCCATTGAGTTTCTGAATTATTTTATAGGACTTATTATACACACTAATCAAGAACAGCAGACTACCACAGGAATAACAGAAATGATTATACAGTAAGCACAAAAGCCACTTATTGCTAATTGTTCTTAAACATTACAATCTCCTCCTGCAGTAATTGTTCAAAGCAGCCATTCACGATCCATCACATACCGTCTATCATTTCGAGGTCTGCGACTACTAAAACGGTCAGAATAGCGTCCTCTACCTCGTCCACCTCGAGACCGAGCTCTAGCATGTTCAATAGTAACCCTACAGAAAAGGAAAGAAGGCTCTGTTATCCACACAAGCTACCTGACAGCTATTTTGAAATATCCCAACTGACCTAGGCTGTTCTACCTTACAGTGCTAACTAGTTACAAAACTAAGGTCTCACCTTTCACTGCACAGTTCTTTTCCATCGAGTTCATATACAGCATCATCCGCATCCCTGGGATCCTCAAATTCCTAAAATGTGAACGTGAAAAACAACTCTTCACATGATTTTAAAGTGCATTCTACAACAGTAAAAGCACCAAAACCGTGTCAAGAATGAGCATCTTAATGACAGTACCATACACATAAGCTCAATGGAAAAGCGATCAGGAGGAGTGGTTTCCCTCCAACTAACAGCAAGGTTTTTATCCCTTAAAAATACCCTACGCTCAGTAAAAAATCAAAAACACTCCTTATCAAAATCTTTACCGACTTAACAGCAGTTCTAAACAACCAGTTGTAAATACTTACCACAAAACCAAAGCCTCTTTTCAGATCAATATCTCTTATTCGTCCATACCCCTTGAAGAATCTTTCCACGTCTTTCTCCCTGGCCGCTGGATTTAACCTCCCGATAAATACTCGACAACCACTCATGATGTCCGGCTAGTACTTCCTATTACAAAATAATTCAATTGAGACAATACCAGTGAATGTCCGCAGAATGCCTGCTCAAGGGGTCAAAAACATAAACGGCATAAAATAAAATGTTTACCCGGTGATGTTATAAACAAGATTGCCAAGAGTGCCTCTTATTAGGCCAGGTCCCTTGCAGACAAAATTAAAACTCGGCTCCCAACACGATCCTTCCCTGGGCCCAGACCGCAGCAACCGCAACGCCCACTGCCGCCTCTGGAACTGCGCAGCCGCACTCTCTCCCCGGCTCTTCTGGCCCCCTCCCATCTGCCGCAGTTAGGAAAGGCCGAGAAGTGCGGGCGGAGCCGACCCCGCCCTCCGCAAGGCCAGCCCAATGGCGACGGGCCGCGCGCACGTCGCCACCTCCCAGGAACGTCACAGCGGGTGGAAGCCGGAATTTCGCGACGCCACCGCCGCGCCTGCGCAGACGGCGACGGACGGACGCTGGCAGCCATAAAATGGCGACGGCCGAGCCAGCGGTGGGGTGAGCCGCGCGTGCCAAACGCCCTTCTCCCTCCCCCCTCCCCGGACTCCACAGTTCCGGAGTCACTGTGCCCGTCCGCAGAAAGCCCTAACCACGCCCCGAGCAAAGGCCTGAGCCCAATACTCGAGGAGGGTCCGGGTAGTGAAGAGGTAAGGAGGCAGGGAGGGGCATACGACCCCCGTGTAAAAACGACCATAACCACAACCGCCCTTCCACCGTCAGTTCCCCTCAAACAATACCCAAAGGGAGACGTGCCCCAGCGCCCACCTCGAATAAACTGCACTCATTGGACGCCGTCCTCCGCAAAGAGAGCAGCCCTGGCCACTCACGATCTGAACGGCCATGAAGAAGCTTCGATCCGAGAAGCCTTTCCCTCAAAGTGAGCCACTCACCTACCGGACAGGATCTTTGGCAGCTGAGACCAGAGAGGTCCGTAGTCTGCGACGGAGCCGGCTACCTCCCCGCAGACCAGGACTAATCTCGTCTACGCCTCTCCACAACTGACGCACTTAGCTGCTCCTGCGTCCCACAAAATGGAGGGCGCGCCCTGGCGTCATTTCCGGTACCGCCCCTGGGACCTCCCCGTTGGAGCTAAGGGCGGAAATTTCCGCGGAGCCGGAAGTTTACGCGGGGCCGGGGCCCCTTAACGGTGACCGCCCCAGAGATCTGCACCCGGGATGGGCGGGGCCGAGGGGCGGGAATTGGCGTGGTTGTGGCCGTCAGGTGCTGCACGCTGAAAGGGCCGCGGTGGAAGATGTTTGCGCCAAGTCGGCCGCGAAGTGCTGTTCATCGTTGTCTGCCTCGTGAAGATACGCTAGAGCCAATGACATCTCTTTTTTATCTGAAATATTTTAAAGATACCCCAAGAGTACTGGGTAAAAGAAACTCAGGCTTTACAAAAATATTTGACCATCTCTGAGCCCTTGCTTCTTGCTGTTTATGGGTTGTACTTTGGCAGAGACTCCTTAATGCACAAGTGAGTATTTTAGCCATAGTGTCTTACCATGGACGTGTGGTTTATACTAAGAAGACTAAGGAACGGCAGTATATATTTTTTCTTAATGGAAGGCTCTTGCATGATGAAATATTGAAATTGGGACTGCAGCTAGCAGGCCATCTTGAATTGAAGCCAGAATGCAGATTTCTGCACTAGGGCTAAGCTGGTTGGAAGAGGTTTCAAGCTACCTTTAAAGTCCCAAATGGTATTTGGTTAACCTTCCCTGTTCAAGTTTCTGTAGCGTAACACATAAAAGTATACCATTCTTCAGAAACAAAAGACTGTGTTTTCAAAATGTGGGTGAAACAGCCTTCTACATCCTTAACTCCACATTTTCCCAGCAAGGTTGTCAGGCTCAGCAATCCAGGCATAAAGAGAATGACTGTGAAAAGGTTGCTTTTCTTTAATGCTTTTAGGCGGAACCCAAGGCACCCCATTTTTCAGAGGTGCCGGCATCTAGGGTTGCTCTTTGCAACTAAAATTACACTGAGCTAGAGTAGTTCAAGAAGCCGCAGAGTTACAGACCCTTGCTCTGACTTCCCAGCTCTTAGAAACTCTAGGTGTGAATTTTGATAGTTTTTATGGGATGAGTTCATCCATTTATACATCTGTTTATTTTTTAAAATTTTAAAAAGATTTTATTTATTTGAGAGAGATCAAGAGAGAGCATGGGGGAGGGGCAGAGGGAGAAGCAGACACCACCACAAACACCACCCCACCCCCACGGAGTAGGGAGCCCCTCATGGGGCTCCATCCCAGGACTCTGGGATCAGGACCTGAGCCAAAGACAGAGACTCAATGGATTGAGCCACCCAAGTGCCCCATACATTTGTTTATTTTAAGAAGAGCCTCAGTAGGTATGTAGGAAAATTGTGAATTTAGGCCATCTATGGTGTGGGAAATGAAGGATGAATTTAAAGGAAAATAAGAGTTTGTTACAAGAAAATACCTTTAGCTACTAGCCCAATAAACACTGGCATCTCCTAATGTACAAATTGTCCCAAACCAGTACTTATTTAGCTACTAAGCTTATTTAGCTTGTTTGCTTTCTGCATAATTTAGAAAAATTTGCCTTCCAATTATTTTCTACATTTTTCTATTGACTATGATAGAAGCAGTCACTTGTGATTTCACTCACTAAATGTTATTTTTGCTGCAATAACAAAGTAATCTAAAGAAGGTTTTCTGGGAGTGAAAGACAAGACTGATGGTGTTGTATATCATGAAGAATGTTGCTGTCTTCAGTACACAGTGTTGTGATTTTCTTCAGGACTAATTTTTTTTCTAAAGCCTATTAATCTTAAAAATAAAAGTTATTTCACCAGCAAAATGAGTTTATTCAGGAATAGTGGAGAACTATAATTCAAGACATATAAGCTGCAGAAAAACCATAGGCAAGTCCAACAAGGAGAGGAACATGTTATGGAGAAGGAGGAAATTAGAGGGATTGTTTTGAAGGAAAGTCCAAAGATTGTTGGAGAAAAGCATGTTTTCTCATCTGTTCAGTACAGGAGTGGTCGTTTTCTTTTTTTTTTCTTTAAAGATTTATTTATTTATCCAAGAGAAAGAAATAGAGTGTGCTAGTGGGGAGGGGCAAAGGCA
Organism: Taxidea taxus jeffersonii; assembly: GCA_003697995.1. Classification (NCBI taxonomy): domain Eukaryota; kingdom Metazoa; phylum Chordata; class Mammalia; order Carnivora; family Mustelidae; genus Taxidea; species Taxidea taxus. The sequence goes on along the minus strand of RCUC01169159.1, from coordinate 28,349 downwards.
GTGGGGGAGAATCCCAAGCAGACTCCCTGCTGAGGCCAGCACCCATTAAGGGATTCAGTCTCACAACCCACGAGATCTTGCTTGAGCCAAAACCAAGAGTCAGATGCACTGAGAGGCCCCAGGGGTAGTCATTCTCTCATAGGAAATGCAGTGTATACCTTTTTGATGTTGGAGACTGTGATGATTCTTTCTTCTTGAGGTTTGTTCTTTTGGGGTCTATTAACTGACACTTATTCCTATAACTGCAAATGGGTGGTTTAGCTCCCACTAAAGCCTCCAGACCCTAGTAAGGTTTCTCTTCATTAGTTTTCACAAAGCCTTTTCCTTGATTTGTTTACTGTTAAAAAGGTTTGATTTCCACAAAGGTAATTTTTCATTAGTAGTGCCTAGTGACTTAATCTACAATTCCTACATATGAATATGTGTTATTTTTTTTTCCCCCGAAATGCCTAGCACAGAAAAGGTTCGGTATCTGTAAACTTGGATTCATATTAGCATCATTTTTTTCCCCAAGTCGTCCTGCTCCTATATTAATGTTTCAACGGAATGGCATGGCATCTTTTTCCCAAGACATCCAAGTGAGTTGCAAATTTTAGAAAAGGGGGGAAAAAAGATGCAGGGAAATCACAGATTAAAATAAACACAATAAAATAAAATTAAAATATTAACACAGTTTATGGGCCATTTCTCTTGGGGTCTTTCAGCATAACCATAGGATATTTCATTCATCACGTTCCTGATTTCATCCAACACAGGGACCAGCAAATTATGGCCTGTGGACCTAATCCAGCCTGCCACTTGTTTTTGTGTGGCCTGAGGATGGTTTTACATTTTTAATGGTTGGAGTTGAGAGAAGGTGATCAAAAGAAGATTTTGTGGGGCACCTGGGTGGCTCAGAGGGTTAAGCCTCTGCCTTCAGCTCGGGTCATGATCTCAGGGTCCTGGGATCGAGCCCCACATTGGGCTCTTTGCTCAGCTGGGAGTCTGCTTCCCCCTCTCTCTCTGCCTGCCTCTCTGCCTACTTGTGCTCTCTCTGTCAAATAAGTAAATAAAATCTTTAAAAAAAAAAAAAAAAGAAGAAGATTTTGTGGTGACACTTGAAAATGAGATGAAATTCGAAGGTCAGTATCCATACATTTTTTTGAACATAGCCACTCCTGTTCATTTACTTACTGTCTATATCTGTTTGTCTTGCCACAGGAGCAGGGCTGCATAGTTGCGATAGAGGCCATATGGACCACAATACCTAAAATACTGACTATCTGGCTCTTTAGAGAAAACATTTGCCAACCCCTGAGCTAACTGACTCCTAAACTTTAAACGATTTCGTGAATGCTCCAGCCAACTCCCTTTGTCAGATAAAACTGTAAACAAGGACAGAGAATTCGATCTTTATTTTTAAATAGAGTTCATAAATTTCCAGTTGTAAAAATATCTAAATGCTTATTATCACAAAAATGTGCAACAGGGGAGATAATTGAAAGAAGAGAACACTCGTGAAGCCAGCTCCTCCAGTGAACCTCGGGTTATGGTTCACTGTTTTTCTTGTGTTTTCTTTCCCGAGTGTTTAATACATATTTTATTTTCTAATTCAAAAATAACACATCATCATTTCCAAAACAACATAGAAATTTTTAAAAGATGTTAAAATGCTATCCTTATTCCCAACCCTGAAGGATACCTATTTGGCCTTTTAAATAATTTCTCTGTAGTGTTCCTCTCAAAAGCACAGTTGCATTTCCAAAATATGAATCATCCTCATATATAGAATTTGGTTTCATGAGGGGTTTTTATTCATAAAACATAATCATAGGCATTTTTCATGTTTCTTTAATATATTTATGAACAAAAGTATATATTCAAATTTGTGTCTGTTTTTCCACTTAACATGACACAAGCACATGACTGGGGAAAATTCTCATCCCAATCAGTAATTCTGTTTTTCTGAAAATGTACTAAATAACACCAGATGCTTAAAAATTCCTATCCAAAACTTCCAACACAAAGAAAAAGTGCTGCTCCCTTGTTTCTAGCTAATAATTCCAAAGATTTTTTGAAAGGGTATCCTTAATCTCTCTTGGAAATTTATGATTTTTAAAAATGTTCCATTTTTGGCTGATTTATCCCTACAGCCCTATCTGACTTTTTTTTATTGCTACATCATGTTTTTTTAAATCATTGTTTAATTTAGTGCATAATAGTTAAAAGACCTGTGAACCCACTACTTTAATTTCAGTGCCTAGAGCAATATTTCTCAACACCAGCCATACACTAAAATCATCTGGGAAGTGTTTATAGTGTTCTGTTGCTTGGGTCCCAACTGGCAGAAATTCTGATTCAATTGTCTGGGCTGGAACCCTACCTAGTTTTTTAGTAGAGGCTGCAGGTGTTTCTGATACTCAACCAGGAGTCTGAGAGGAATGCTGAACTAGGTCTGGGAGCTCACTTTTTTCTTCATCATAAAATCCATCTATCATCTAGCTCCATCTTCTTTACCTCTGTTCCCAATTATCCTCTAACTCAATGGTTCCTTTTTTTTCTTTTTTAAGATTTTATTTATTTGGGAGAGAGAGTGAGAAAGAACATGGGGGGGGGGGAGGAAGACGCAGGCTCCCTGCTGAGCAGGAACTCTATGCCAGGATCATGACCTGAGCAGAAGGCAGATGCTTAACCAACTGAGCCACCCAGGCACTCCTAACTCAATGGTTCTTTAAAAAAGAATAATTTGGGGGCGCCTGGGTGGCTCAGTGGATTAAGCCGCTGCCTTCGGCTCCGGTCATGATCTCAGGGTCCCGGGATCGAGCCCCACATCGGGCTCTCTGCTCTGCGGGTAGCCTGCTTCCTCCTCTCTCTCTCTGCCTGCCTCTCTCTCTGCCTACTTGTGATCTCTGTCAAATAAATAAATAAAATCTTTAAAAAAAAAAAAAAGAATAATTTGGACACTTTTCCAATAGTAGATCCCCAGGGCCATTTTCCCAGAGAAAAGCCCGATTCAGGAATGTGATGCTCAGGAATCTAAATATCTAACTGGCACCTTCATCAAGTGGCTCTGAACTACAGTTTGCATCCACTAATCAGACCTGTGTTGTTGGTTCGCTGCTCCCTTTCTCATGATCTCAGCACCCATTTCATATTCTCTCTCCTCTTCTCAAGCAACCATGTCTCCTTCATTGCTAGCAGGTGTGTTAGTTACCTGTTACTGTATAAAAAAGTACCCCAAAGTTAACAACTTGAAACAAAAGGACTCATCATCTCATAGTTTCTGTGATTTGGGAATCCAGGAATGGCTTGACTGGGTTGTTCATTGTTGAGTCTCTCATGAAACTGCATGAAACCCCTCAACTGGGGGGATCTACTTCCAAGTTCACTTCCACAACTCTTGACACACCTCAGGCCCTTGCTGGCTGTTGATGGAAGGCTTTGTTTCTTTCCCATGAGGGTCTCTCCATAAGCTGCCTGAATGTCCTCATGACATGGCAGCTGACTATCCCAAGAGGGAGAGATCTGAGAGAGCGCACCAAAGAGGAAGCTACAGTCTTTTTATGACCTGATCTTGGAAATGGCATACCACAGTGTATTAGTTTGCTAGGGCTGCCATCACAAAATACCAAAAACTGGGTGGATTACAACAATAGAAAATGTATTGTGTCACGGTCCTGGAGGCTAGAAGTCCCAGCTCAAGGTGTCAGCAGGGCTGTGCTTCATCCAACAGCTCTAGGGGAGGATTCTTCTTGCCTCTTCCTAATGTTTGGTGTTTGCCAGGCATCCTTAGGGTTCCTGGCTTGCAGATGCACCAATTCGGTTGCATGGCTGTCTCCTTCTGTGTGCCTTCATCATTGTCCCTCCATGCGTGTTTGTCTTTGTTTGCACTTGTGTCCGAATTTCCCCTTTGTGATAAGGACACCAATCATATTGGATTATGGCCTGTCCTAGTGACCTCATTTTAACTTAATTATGTCTATAAAGGCCCTATTCCCAACTAAGGTCACATCCTGGAGCATTGGGGGTTAGAACTTCAACACACCTTTCTGCAGAAGACACGATTCAACCCAGAATACAGAGTTTCTGCCATATGCTACTGGTCACAGAGCCCAACCCCGGTACAGTGTGGACAGTGTGGGAGGGAGCTGCACAGGCCATGAGAACCAGGAGGAGGGGATGACAGGGGTCATCAAAGACTACCTACCACAACGCTTCCTATGTCACACAGAAAATAGACATTATCTTCTTTTTTTTAAAAGATTTTATTTATCTATCCAAAGAGAGAGAAGAGATCACAAGTAGGCAGGGTAGCAGACAGAGGGAGAGGGAGAAGGAGAAGCAGGCTCCCCCGCTGAAAAAAGAGCTGATATGGGACTCAGTCATAGGACCCTGGGATCATGACCTGAGTCAAAGGCAGATGCTCAACTGACTGAACCACCCAGGTGTCCCTAGACATTATGTTCTATTATCTGAGACTAAAGAAAAAAGAATTGAAGTTACCAGGCTGCCACTGCTTCCATCTCTCCCCCCTCCATCTTCAGATTACCTATATCTTCACCCATCTTCTTCTCACCCATCCCAGAGACACAAGGGGTTTAATTTCTGTCCAAGTCTTTTGGTTCTTTGTGCACCAGATTCCAGACCTTGCTCCGTGCATCATCTTTCTCTCTCCTTTTTCTTTCTATCTCAAGTTCCATCCTCTCCACTATGTCTTTGATCCTTAACTGTTTCCCCCTTTAAAACATTTTTTAGAAGATTTTAGTTATATATTTGAGAGAGAACATGAGCAGGGGGGAGGGGCAGAGGGAGAGGGAGAAGCAGACTCCCTGCTGAGCAGGCAGCCCAATACAGGACTTGACCCAAGGACCCTGGGATCATGACATGAGCCGAAAGCAGATGCTTAACCAACTGAGCCACCCAGGTGCCCTAAAACTTATTTTCTTTAAAGAAACCCTCCTCTTAACTTCTGTCACTTGTCAAACTGCCCCATCTCACCTTTCCTAAGCCAACATATTTCTTTTTTTTAAATCATTCAGCCAACACATAGTTAAGAGCCTGCTTCTCTTTCTCCTTCTACCTGCCGCTCTGCTTACTTGTGCTCTCTACCTCTCTGTCAAATAAATAAATAAAATCTTTTTTTTTTAAAGATTTTATTTATTCATTTGACAGAGAGAGAGAGATCACAAGTAGGCAGAGAGGCAGGGGGAAGCAGGCTCCCCGCTGAACAGAGAGCCCGATGCGGGGCTCGATCCCAGGACCCTGAGATCATGACCTGAGCCGAAGGCAGTGGCTTAACCCACTGAGCCACCCAGGCGCCCCCTTTTTTTTTTTAGGGATAAAATGGGTGCCTGGGTGGCTCAGTTGGTTGGGCTCCTGCCTTCGGCTCAGGTTGTGATCCCGGAGTCCGGGATCGATCCCACATCGGGCTCCCAGCTCCATGGGGAGTCTGCTTCTCCCTCTGACCTCCCCTCCCATGCTGTCTCACTCTGTCTCTCTCTCTCTCTCTCTCAAATAAATAAATAAAATCCTAAAAAAAATAAAATAAAAAAGAGATAAGTTGATGTTGTGGTAACCAACTCCCAAGATGACCCCCAAGGATCCTCACATTCTGGTTTTCACACATTCTCTCCGACACATACCAAGTTTGGTCTATGCTATCAGTAGAATATCAGAAGAATGTGTAGATCAATAGATCAGTACATCAGTAGAATGTGACCACCAGAATCAAAAACATTGGAAATTAGGCTTAAGAAGACTACGGCTTCCGTATTGAGTAATTTCTCTCTCTCTCTCTCTCTCTCTCTCTCTCTGCCACACACACACACACACACACACCCCACAAACATACACCACTACCTCAGAAAAAAGCCAGCTGCAGTGTGGTGACACTCCAGTAACCTAAGGAGAGGCTGACTGAAGCGTCCAGCCAACAGCCCGCAAGGAAGGGAGCCCAGACAACAACCACACAAGTAGGCCTGAAGCAGATTCTCCAGCCCCACTGAGTCTTGAGATAACCACAGCCCTAGCCAACAGCAGGATTGCAGCCCCACTAAGCGATGCTAAGTCAGAACCACCCAGCTAAGCCACTCCCAGATTCCTAGCCCTCAGAAACTGGGAGACACGATACATATACTTGCTTCCAACTATTAAGTTTTGGGGTAATCTGTCACAGAGCAGCAGGTCACGAAGAGAGATGGCGAAGCAACAATTGTCAGTGATGGGATTGATGGGGCAGTGGTAAAGGCTAGGGATGAATTAGAGAAATGCTGAGAAAGCAAGTTATACCACGTTGGTGAGGGATGTGACAGGGTGGGTAAGGGGGAGGTAAGCGTCAGATTTCCCCTGCAGGCTGTAGTATGAGTGCAACACGGAGTACAGGATTGAGAGGTAATGCCCATGAATTCCCTCAGGTTCTTGGAGTTGGAAGTCCACAGGACAGCCACATACTGGAATCGCTGGGAGGAGATGCCAGCAGGCAGTGGACACATAGGGTCTGAAGCATAAGAGACAGTTTAAGCCAGAGCAGGTTTTGGGTTTTTTTTAAAGTTTATTTTATTATTATTATTATTATTATTATTGTAATCTCTATACCCAACATGGAGCTCAAACTCACAACCCAGAGATCAAGAGTTGTGTGTCCTGGGGCGCCTGGGTGGCTCAGTGGGTTAAAGCCGCTGCCTTCGGCTCAGGTCATGGTCTCAGGGTCCTGGGATCGAGCCCCGCATCGGGCTCTCTGCTTGCTGGGGAGCCTGCTTCCTTCTGTCTCTCTCTCTGCCTGCCTCTCTGCCTACTTGTGTTCTCTGTCAAATAAATAAAATCTAAAAAAAAAAAAAAAAGAGTTGTGTGTCCTTCTGACTGAGCCAGCCGGGCACCCCCAGAGCGGTTTTTAAGATCCAGTTGAAAGGGTTCCCCAGAGATGTGACAGCTGGACAGTGAAAATAGATGAAATCATCCAAGTTTTTGTTGAGGCCAAGATGGGGAGAGAGCACTCTGAGGGCAGATTAAGAATGTGTTTGGTGCAGGGCGCCCAGGTGGCCCAGTCAGCTAAGTGTCTGACTTCTCAGGTCATGATCTCCGGGTCCTGGGATCCAGCCTTGCCCCGGGCTCCAGGCTCAACAGGGAGTCTGCTTGTATCTCTCCCTCTACCCACCCCTCTTGTGCATGCACACTCCCACGCATGCTTCCCTGCCGCCTCTCAAATAAAATCTTTAAAAAAAAAATGTATTTGCCACAAAAGAAATCAGTTCTGCAGATGCCATGTACAGCATGGAGACCACAGTTAAAAACACAGTATTGCATATTTGAAAGTTGCTAAGACAGCAGATTTTAAAAGTTTTCATCACTAGGGGAAAAAACCATGACTATGTGGGGTGGGCAGATGAACTGTGATCATTTAGCAATATATACAAATATCGAATTGTTACATTATACACCTGAAACTAATATAATGTTGAGTGTCAGTTATATAGCCATAAAAATAATTTTTTTTTAAAACTGTACTTTGGGCGCCTGGGTGGCTTACTCATTAAGTGTCTGCCTTCAGCGCAGGTCATGATCCCAGGGTCTTGGGATGAAGCCCCACATTGAGCCCCCTGTTCAGCGGGGAGCCTGCTTCTCCCTCTGCCTGCCGCTCCCCCTCTTATGTGCTCTCTTTCTTGCTTGCTCTCTTTGACAAATAAATAAAATCTTAAATACATACATACATACATACATAAATACATACTGTATTTGCCTTGGAAGGAGGCTTCCAGGGACCAGTGGAAGAAGGGCTTTGAGCCCAGGAGACCCCAAGCACGAACACTATGGGGACAAGAGTTGTGGGGAGATAGGCCAACCAGAGGCTTACAATCTGGGCAGGGCCAACGGTTCCAGGAATATGAGTAACTCACTTTACAATTCGGGCAGGACATATCGCTCTTTCCACTGGGCCAAGGTCAGTTTCAGTATGAAATGGAGAGGCAGGCAGAGTGGAGTCTTAGAAAACAGAGGCTGAGTGGAACAGAGCTCTGGCTCAGGGGTTGTCCTGGCCTCCCCCCAGCCCTCCCTCAGCACACTGCCTCTTTGACCCAACCTCCTCCAGGAAAATGGGGCTAAAAAGGAACACAATAATATGATGCTAACAGCAGAGTTTGAGATTCTGTGTGGTGATTTATCTTTTGGGTCTCAAAGCATTTTACGAGTATTGCCTGTCCCAGGAAGATTTGAAAGAGGCCAAATTTAGGGCAATGCCAATAATAATAACCGCTCACATGTGTTGAGTGCTTACTGTTCCTGACTCTGTGCTGCCCAGACCTTGTGTGCATTCAATCACTTAAACTTGAAAACAAACCAAGTTTTCATTAGAGGTGACTGAGACAGAGACCTAGAGGAAGCAACTTCCAGGGGTCACCCAACAAGCGAGCATGGGTACCCGAGCCGGTCAACTCACAGGGCTCTAAGTGACACCGCCATGACAAAAAGTAAATACAGGGTAAGTCTGCAAGGACAACTTAAGGATCAGAGAGAAGTTTCAGGGATACCTGGGTGCTCAGTCAGCTTAGTGTCTGACTCTTGATTTTAGCTCAGGTCATGATCTCAGAGTTTTGAGTTCAAGCCCCACTGGGCTGCATGCTTTAAAAAAAAAAAAAAAAAGGAGTTAGAAAGAGAGAGAGGTTTCAGAAAACAAGTGGTCACACAAGAGGGAAGACGAAGCCCGGGGCAGGCAGCTCTGAGTGTGACCAGCCAGGAAGCACATCCTGTGAGACGGCAGCTTCCACCTCCCAGTGGGCAGCCAAGGTTATCTTACTTGGAGGCTGCAGCTGCAGCAGCGGCTCCATCCAGCAGACCTGCACAGGGCTGCCCAGGATACGCAAACCCCTGGGGACACACCGTGACTTTCTAAGCGATAACTGGGCATTCAAGTCCATGTTAAGGGACCCACCTGTATTTCTAGATGCTTGTCTTAGCCAGTCCGAGCTGCTATAACAGAACACCTTAAACTGGATGCCTTATAAACAGTAACATTGATTTCTGATGGTTCTGGAAATGAAATTTAAGATCAAAGCTCCAGGAGATGCCATACCAGATGTGAACCACTTCCTGGTTCATAGATGAGCCAGCCATCTTCTCGCTGTCCCCTCACATGAATGAAGGAGTGATGGCACTATCTGGATCTCCTTTATTAGGGCACTAATCCCATTACATGATCATCTCCCAAAAGCCCCACTTCCAAACGCAATCTCATTGGGGATTAGGATCTCTACATATGAAGGTGGGGGAGGATACAGATATTCAGTCCCTAACAACCCTCCTTTCCAATGTTTTGCTTTTAACTAAGTTGGAGGAGGTTATAATCAAGTCGCCAGTCAACACCTTATTAAGTGTAATTTTGGGGCACCTGGGTGGCACAATTGGTTGAGTCAGACGACTCTTGGTTTAGGCTCAGGTCATGATCTCAGGTCCCTGAGATCAAGCCTGGAGTTGGGCTCTGCGCTCAATGAGGAGTCTGCTTGGGATTCTCTCTCTCTCTCTCTCTCTCTCTCTGCCTCCTCCCCTTCCCATGTGCATGTGCTCTCTCTTTCTCTCTTTTTCTCTCAAATAAATAAATCTCAAAAAAAGTATAGTTTTAATCAGCCATAAAATGATTTTTGACATATAACTCACAAGGAATTTTACAAGTTGTGTGACATCACTTTAACAAGACTCCATCCACTCCCATCTGCTTGTTTAGATAAACAACATTTCTCAGCACTTACCTATGTAAATGCCTCCTTCTTGCAATGAATATTATTTATTCAAGGCTATATGGGGGAAAAAATAGCCCGATCCACCTCATTCAAAGATGTCTTTCCGGTAAGGTTACTTTCAAAATGGAATAACTATCAGAAATTGTAATATATTTATTGTGGGGTGTAGGAGGTAGAATAAAAGAAATAGAAGTTTATTGAGTACACTGCAAGGGAGCAGCAGACAGGACAGCAAAGGAGAGACAGCCACGAGGGGATGATGACGGGCTGTATTTACGGGGTAGAGTGAGGGAGTACAGGGACAGAAGGAATTTTCCTTTTTTTTTTTTTGGTAATCTCAGGAGCTGTGCCTGGTTGGAAGTAGCCCACTGACCCTTTAGGGCCTATGGCTTAATGAACCTGTGTGCCTCAGCTCCGCGGTCACTGTGGGCCCTTTTGACCTGCTCAAGTTTCTATTCCCTCAAGCCTGTTGCCTAAAAGCAGCCTCTACATTTATGTTGTATTGATGACAGGAAATTGAACATTTTAAAATTTCCATTTAAAGATTTTATTTATTTATTTGAGAGAGACACAGAGAGAGAGAGGAGGAGAGCATGAGCGGAGAGAGGGAGAAGCTGACTCCCGATGCAGGACTCGATCCCAGGAACCTGAGATCATGACCTCAGGTGAAGGCAGACACGTAACTGGCTGAGCCACCCAGGCACCATGAAAATCTCCATTTATATACCTAATTTTGATGCATAGGAATAAGGAAGTGCCCCAAAATACTGTCAGGGATAAAAACATACTAGGGTAAAAATCTGTGGGGGTGGAGGAATGGAAAGGGTCTTAAAAAGAAAAGGAATGATTTGAAGAACCCAAATTTCTGTCTTCGAAGAACTGGGAGGCACCTGGGTGGCACATTCGGTTGGGCATTGGACTCTTGATTAGGCTCGGGTTGTGATCTCAGGGTCATAAGATCAAGCCCCACATCCAGCTCAGTGCTCAGCCTAGAGTCTGCTTCAGACTCTTTCCTCTGCCCTTCCCCCCGCACCCCAGTGCACACACTCTCTCGCTCGCGCTCTCTCTCTCTCTCTCTCTCTCTCTCTCTCGCTCTCAAATAAATAAATAAATAAATGTTTTAGAAGGAGGAGGAGGAAGAGGGGGAGAGGAGAACCAGTTTCCTTGTTTTAAAATAATCAGGATAGGGCGCCTGGATGGCTCCATTGGTTAAGCAACTGCCTTCAGCTCAGGTCATGATCCTGGAGTCCTGGGATCAAATCCTGAATCGGGCCTCCGGCTCCGTGGGGAGTCTGCTTCTACCTCTAATCTTCTCTTCTCTCATGCTGTCTCTTTCTCTCCCACTCTCAAATAAGTAAATAAAATCTTAAAAAATAAAATAAAATTACCAGGATAATATCAAATTGCAACGGTATGCAGATCTTAATGGATTTGCATAAGAGTGATGTCATAGTTTTGTTCTGGAATGTTGCTGCAGAAAATGCGCTAGAAATCATATCCTTTATAACTATGTCAACCAATGAGGAGAAGTTTTAGCTGTCAACTTTAAAATGTGGGGAAAATACCATCATTTTTCCAAGTTCTTTTAAAGGCAAGGTGAACAATGAGGTCAGGAGACCACAGGCTTGAGCCACGAAACTCCACATGTGAACACAAGGAGGTAGAGTCAAAAGGGCAAGTGTATGGGGAATGACCTCACCTCACGGAGAGACTGGAGGCCTGGCTACACAACCAATTCTTTTCCCTGCTTCTCCATTGGGTGACATTCTGGGAAGCAGAGGGCTGCTCTCAAAGGCCATTTCCCCTCCCTTCTTGTGGGGTTCCAAGCCTAATATAAACACCATTAGAGGGAGCCTGGGTGGCTCAGTTGGTTAAGCGACTGCCTTCGGCTCAAGTCATGATCCCAGAGTCCTGGGATTGAGTCCCACATCGGGCTCCCTGCTCAGTAAGGAGTCTGCTTCTCCCTCTGACCTTCTCCCCTCTCATGCTCTCCCTCACTGTCTCTCTCTCTCAAATAAATAAATAAAATCTTTGAAAAAAAAAAACAAACCACCATTAGAGTCAGCATCTCTGAAACTCAGTATCAGACTCATCGAAGGGCTTGGGTGACAATGTGATTTCTGGGTCCTCCTCAGACCCGTGGAATCATGGTCTCTGAGAAAGAAACTGCCCCCAGCCCAAGCTGGTATGAACGGTGCTGTCTGGTATGAAGAGTTCTAGAAAAACTGTGCTGCGAGAAAACACTTGAGCAATCTCGGACAGATTTTAACTGGCCTTAGAACCTTTTCTGGAAACTTTACCCAGCCTATGACAGGCACGGGAGAAGCCTACAGGGCTTTAACCAATGTTAAACCAAGGTTGTTCTGATAGTCTTTAGCCTGACACTCTTCCTCCCTCTTTTTGTCCACAGTCTAACAATGACTATCTAAACCCGCACATCCAATAGAAATATAACGCTAGTGGCCGTGTCTTTTAAAAAGTAAAATAAAAGAGGTGAGATTAATTTTCAAAACATTTTTTTAACTCAAGAAATCCAAACTATTATCATTTCAATATGCAATCAATATAAAAATTCTTAATGTGCTGTTTTACAATTTTTACCATGTTAAGTCTTCACAGTCTGGCGTGTACTTTACCCGTGCAGCCCACCTCTGCCAGACCTATGCCGTGGCCTGTGCTCAATTGCCACGTGTGGCTTGTGACTCCTGGGCTGGACAGCAGAGATTTAAACACTCTCATGACTTCCTCTTAAAATGTCCCTGCCAAGAAGGAAGTCTTTGAATTCAGTTGTGTTTTTGTTTTTGTTTTGTTTGAAAAGACTTCACCCTTGCAGCAAGTTTGAAAAGAAACTTGAACATGTTTGTAACTAATGTGTCTGAAAAGTTTATTTAACCAAAGAGAGGTGTCAGGAAATCTGCATTTTAACAGCTGCTTCAGGTGACTCGTGGGTGCACTTTGGTTTTTGGATCGTTCTTCTAACCAGGCCAGTCCTTCCCCAGTCACCTTTGTGGGAACCTGTCTGTTGGCCAAATTCTCTCATACTCCAGAAGCAATGGCTTGTAGAGCTGCTGAATGTACTTCTCTTGAGGTATGGACCTCAACAGAGGGGCAGCAGACTCCTGGCTCTAGACCCTGCTACATGTCCCAGACACAGTGGCCTTGAGCACGTGCTTTGTACCTGGAAAGGTTCAGTAACGGTGGCTGCTGTTTTCAGATCACCTGGCTTCAGAACCAAGTCCTGCCATCTAAAAGCCATGTGATTTGGACACATTCCTTGACCTCAGGATTTCATCTTTAAATATGGGGGTAATAATGCTCAAGTCCACTGGACCATCTCTATACGTGACAAGGGTAGATGTTAAGGGAGCACGCAGACCATGGCAAGCCATGGGCATCTCAACCAAATACAGTAGGAAGGGATTTTCATAAGGGTTGGGGCTTTTGTGGGATGATTCGGGGAACAAACAAGGGGGTAAGCAGGAGCAGCTCTGCACTATCATCAGGAAGTAAAAACAGTTTGTTGGTTGGGTTTTTCAGGAATCTTTGTCTGAGGCAGGAGGAGCGAGGTTGTTACTGGTAAGAAAGTAATAATGATTCAAAAGAAGAGGGGTTGTATGGCCTTGGCCACACCCCCTTAGAAACTGTCTTAGGCTCTGTTAGAAACTTTAAGTCAGGGGCGCCTGGGTGGCTCAGTCATTAAGCGTCTGCCTTCAGCTCAGTCATGATCTCAGGGTCCTGGGATGGAGCTCCACATCAGGCTCTGCTTCTCCCTCTCCCACTTCCCCTGCTTGTATTACTTCTCTTGCTGTATCTCTCTCTCTCTCTCTCTCTCTCTCTGTGTCAAATAAACAAATAAAATATTGGAAAAAAAGAAAAAAGAAACTCTAAGTCTGATGACCATCCAGGCTAGGGAGTGGATTCAGGACTCTGTCTCCTCCTATAAAATCAAGCTAACTGTGGAATGTCACATCCCCAAACCCTCTATCAGAAGCTCTGCACTGAGGCTGGAAATCAAAGTTGCCATGTGTTATAGTGACCTGCATTGCTCAGAACCTTCAGCACCTTTAATGGAAAAGATTTCAAGCAGGAAAGTTTCTCATAGTTTATGATTCTAAAGAATAAGATATCTCAGCCCTATGCCTCACCAACTATGCCGTTGGTGTTCAATAATATTACAATCAATTTTTAAAAAGACTTTATTTATTTATTTGAGAGAGAGAGCATGAGTAGGGGTAGGGGCAGAGGGAGAAGCAGACTCCCTGCTGAGCAGAGAGCCTGACATGGGGCTCGATCCCAGGATCCCAGGATCATGACCTGAGCTGAAGGCAGATGCTTAATTGAGCCACCCAGATGCCCCTTACAATCAATTTTTATGGTTCACAGTTGTAACAAAAGTTAAGCGCGTGGTGCCTAGTAAGGGTCCAATAAATGGCAACTGCTCTTACTAGTTTTAGGGTCAGTGATGGTATTAGTGTTAGCATTAATATTCTTTCAGGTTTCCTGTTAGAACATTCCTTTCCTTCTGCTGCACAGGCCGCTGCCAATCGAAAGGTGGACGACGGTTTTTCTTTTTTCTTTTTTTTTTAAGGTTTTATCTATTTATTTGATAGAGATCACAAGTAGGCAGAGAGGCAGGCAGAGAGAGAGAGGAGGAAGCAGGCTCCCCGCTGAGCAGAGAGCCAGATACGGGGCTCGATCCCAGGACCCTGGGATCATGACCTGAGCTGAAGGTAGAGGCTCAACCCACTGAGCCACCCAGGCACCCCTGGACGACCATTTTCCATGGAAATCTTAGCCCACTCTGGATTGCTCATTAGAGAAGTCTGGCAGAAGCTCCTGGGGCAGGCCCCCCCAGGATTCTAACAGTGTCCGCAGCCAGAGGCTCTCTTTTCCTCAGGGAGCACAGCCTTCCTTTCCTTAGAATTCTGCTTTGCCGTCTGGGTATCACTTCTGGACTTCGTTTGGTTTTTCATGGACAGATCGCCTTGTCTCCTTGGGGAAGGGAATCCTATGTTGTCAGGAGGCCACCGCACGTGTCGGCCCAGCTGCACTAGAGAATGTCCCTTGTGTGTCTGCACACACGTGCACACGGAAAGTCCCAGGCGCCCCAGGTTCCGCGGGCTCTTTTGTTTCCGTAACACCGGAAGTTTGTTTCCAAACACCGTAGTCTGTGGTGGCTTTGTCCGGCTGGTTCTTCCAGCTCTACCTTCTTCCTTCGAGTGTTGGGCCCAGTTGCCCTTCTTGCTTCCAAATGCAGTGGTCCTGGGATTCCGAATATAAAATTGTATTCCCTTGGGGTGTTTTAATTTACTTTAAACAAATGCTTATTTTTCTATATGCATGGCCTCAGGGGGAAAAAGAAAAAAATAGCTCTGCAGAGAAACAAGAATAATCCTAACATCGCCACAAGCAGACCCCCTCATACGCCAGCAGCATGGCGGCGTCCTTTCTGGCTTTCTCCCTAAGCATATGTTCTTTTGTCAAATCCAAATTAGGATCACCCTTTGGCAGGGTTATAACGTTTTGGTTTGGTGTTTTTTTGTTTGTTTGTTGTTTTTTTGCACTTCGTAAAAATATACCACAAACATCTTACTCAAATAGACTTTGACATCATGATTTTAAGCAAGTGCTTATCATTTATGAATTCAATGTGTTTCTGAAGACCTGGTGGGGTTTTTCCTCCTTGTGATGTGTTCTTCAAAACCAGAAACACCACACCCAGCAGGTGAACGGTGGGTTGCAAAATGTTTTGAAGCCTGTGACCGCTGTGTGTCTCTCCAAACCACACAGGAGACTGTCTCACCCTGTCCCTCTTAAATGGGACAAGATCTTTCTGAAAATAAGCCACCAGGACAGGCCACACAGACCACCAAGGGCTCAGTGAGAGTCAGCAGGACAAATATATCTCACGGGTAATCTGCAGTTCCGAAAGTCTGAAGATGCATTTCACCATGATCGGGAACGTGCTGCACTGACTACTAATTCTTTAGAAAATGTCTTTTTCCAGGGCGCCTGGGTGGCTCAGTTGGTTAAGCAACTGCCTTCTGCTCAGGTCATGATCCCGGAGTCCTGGGACTGAGTCCCGCATCGGGCTCACAGCTCTTCGGGGAGTCTGCTTCCCGCTCTGACCTTCTCCCCTCTCATGCTCTCTGTCAAATAAAAAAAATCTTTGGGGGGGGGGGAGAAAATGTCCTTTTCTGTAAACCAGGAATATCTTTTCCCATCAGTAAATATAGTTTGAACTGCTCATTGTAAAAAATGGTACATTTTCATACAAATTACACAAAATCGATAGAATACTGATCACTGTTACAGCGCAGGACTAGGTACCTGGAGGTCTGTCGAACTACTCTCTCATTGTGAGCCTATTTGAAATCGCCCGTGGTGATGGGTAAAAACAGCCTCTCACCTACTCTCACCTTCTGACCTGAGTTGAGACCACAGCCCAGGGCTGGGGAGATGAACAAATCCTCAAGTTCATTTGAGGTCAGTGGCCAGCTTGGAAAAGAAGACTAATAGGGAGATTTAGGGCCAGTGGTCCTCATTCTAGAAAAGCTACTATAAGGTGATAGGCCTGGGGGGTGGGGTAGAGAGTGCTGTGGAGGGGAAGCAGAGGGGGAGCCCACTGTTCTGGGCACCAGCCTGGTCTCTTTCCTGCCTCTCGCTCAGGCTTTGGGTGCCCTGGCCCGTCATTAGCATCTGAGCCTTGCGGGAGAAACTCCCTCTGCCCCTTCTAGAAGCAGGCTCTGAGCGCCCTCACGATGCTCCTTGATCCACAGTGGGAGCGTTTTCCCCTTACCCCTGCCTTAGGCAGCCTTTGCTCCCCACCCCTGCCTCGTGAGCGTGGGATTGCCCAATAGCCCAAAGATGTGAGTGAGAGGTGCTCGGGCTCAAGGCGGGCCTGCTGGTGAATGAAGCCTCTTCCTCGTGCAGGCCTTCCTGGCCGTGCCACTCGGCTATGCCGATTGTTGTGGGACAGGCCAGCGCAGGTGAAAACCAGCAAACAGCCAAATCGCCGCGGCAATGAGAGCAAGGATTGATCATTTACACAGAAAACTGAAATTTCTGGCTTTACAGGCCTTTTGGTGTGTTTTTTGTTTTTGTTTCTCACTGTTCTATTTTGCTTGTGCGATATTTAAAACATAATCAGAAAAACCAGGATAATCAGTTCCTAATATTGGGTCTAAAATCAAAGTTATTCCTGCTAGTAATTCTTAATTAGGGGCTTTCCCCTAAAAATTTGTATTTGGGGACTGGCTTGAAAGCATCTGGAAGGGTGCCCGGCTAGCTTTGTGGGTAGAGTGTACGACTCTTGATTTTGGGGTTGTGAATTAGAGCCCCTTGCTGGGTGTAGATATTACTTTAAAATAAAATCTTGGGTGGCTCAGGCAGTTAAGCATCTGCCTTCAGCTCAGGGCATGATCTCGGGGTGCTGGCATCAAATGTAGAGCCCCGCATCCAGCTCTGAGTCTGCTCGTCCTTCTACCCCCCACCCCCTCATTCATTCTCTCTCTCTCAAATAAATAAATAAAATCTTTAAAAATAAATAAATAAATACACCTCAAGAATGGCTGACCTAGCCTTATCCTCTCATTTTACTGATAAACTCAGGGCCAGAGAAGGTGAGTGGGTGACCCAAAGTCACACAGCTAGCTATTAAGGGCTAGAAGGAGGAGCTGCAATTCCTGACTCCAGGCCACCTGCCTTGCCTAAGGGTTGGGACCACTAGACCCAACCAAGTCCATCTTCTTGACTTATTATAAAGGAAACTCCCAGGTTCCCACAGCCCCCTTCCTTAAGACGGTATTTGTGAAGGTATGGGACCACCTGTTCCAGAACCGGTCCAGATGCCTGTGAAAGATGCAGTTCCGGCCTCAGCTCTTCACCAACCTTAGACGAATTATCTGACTTCTCTAGACCCCAGCTGCTCATCTAGGAAGGAAATAGAGCATCGCTGCACAGATATGCATGGAAGGGCTCCCATACAATTTCCGACATAATGGTGGTTACTGTTCCCTCTTAATTCCCAAGGACAACAAGACAGTCATTGTGTTGAACCCCCGGGGGGACAGAGATGACCCTGCCAGTCCTCCTCCTTAGGGAGCTCACAGTCTAACCACTGACACAATGAGTCCTTCCTCTTCAAACCAAGGCTCCCACTCTTAATGACTCAATGAGGCCTGTGTTGTTTGCATTTTCCAGAACAAGAAGCTCTTTGTACCACAGAACGGAACCCCATGCTGTTTGAGGGCATTCTCCTACCCTGAAGGTAATAACCCTCCTCAGTTTCCTCATCTGTAAGATGGGCTTTCTCCATCCTCAGGGTGAGGAAGACAAGCATATCTGGGTCATGTGCAGAGGCCTGGGGAGCTCTCTGAGAAGGGGGTACTGACAGGGACAAGAAGTCCTGGGAGCAGAACCCCACACAGGCCTCCCCTCAGGTGAAGCCCACAGGACCTAGCTGAGAGAGAGGGCACTGTGGCCAATGAAACCAACCAGGTGGGAAACCCCAAGGCCCCGCCCAGCCCACCTGGCCAACACCTGCGGAGCTCTTGCCTGCCCAGACCCGTCTCTGTCCAGAAGGGAGAGGCTACCCTGAGCCGTCCCTCCTCTGAAGATTTCAACTTTCTCCTTCCTTTCCAGCTTCGACTTCCAAGCTGACTGGACACAGAGAGTTATTTCTCCTGTTGTTTCTAGGCCACAGGTGGCAGAAAAAGCAGCACCTTTGCTGGGACAGCTGCAGGGAGGGCAGGAGAGGGAGGCCAGGAGGTGCCGCCCCCAACAGCCACCCCTGGCACCAGCAACAAAGCCGTCCCTGTTTCCACCCTCCTGCAGGTGGCTTCACTACGGGCGCCCTTCGAGAAAAGTCTAGCTCGCACTTTGAAACGGGAGATGCGCCCCTCTGCTTCGCCAGGCTTTCTTCATTTACTCCATCAAATTTTAAATGCATGTAAAGTGATTACTTCAGCTAATTAATGCAAATCATTAACCTAACCCTCAAACAGTCCTGTTCTTATTAGTCTCAATTGTGAGAGGAGAAACCCATGCGGCCCAGGGTAGCTGACCCAGAACATCTGACCACCAGAGCAGATCGGTTTTTCACAACATCCTCCTCTCCACAACAAAATTATTTTTATCAAGAATCATGGAATGAGACCAATAATAAAAAGGGCCAGAAAAGAAACCCAGGGAAGTTTTTCTTGTATTCAACTTTGTTTATCAACCATAAGAGACTCTTAAGGACGCCTGGGTGGCTCAGTGGGTTAAGCGGCTGCCTTCGGCTCAGGTCAGGATCCCAGCGTCCTGGGATCGAGTCCCACATCAGGCTCCTTGCTTGGCAGGGAGCCTGCTTCTCCCTCTGCCTGTCTGCCTGTGCTCACTCTCTCTCTCTAACAAATAAATAAATAAAATTTTTTTAAAAAAAGAGAGACTCTTAATCATAGGAAACAAACTGAGGGTTGCTGGAGGGGAGGGCGGTCGAGGGATGAGGTAACAGGGGGATGGACATTGGGGAGGCCACGTGAGGTCATGAGCACCGGGTGTTATATAAGACGGATGAACCACAGACCTGTACCCTTGAAACAAATAATACATTACATGTTAATTAATTGAATTTAAATTTTTTAAAACCTTATATCAAAACATATATATTTTTTGGCTTCCCTTTTTTATTCCTTATCAAATTATTATAACAAGAGCATATGATTTGGAACAGAAAAAACCATGCACAACTCCAGTCTCCTAAGAAAAATCACGTGTTTATTTCTCCATCATCCACTTACAGCCTACAACCATATGTGCACATATCTCTCCACGGCTCTAATGACAGAAAATCTTCTATTTTTATGCTTTCTTTTTGTTGCCTGCCATATTACAAGCATTTTCAACATAGCAATAAAATCTTTATAATTATGGTTCGAAGCGGCTGCATGGGACAAATGAGAAGTCTACCAAATGAACATCAGTGGGGGGCGGGGGACAAGATAAACATAACAACTCGGTGTTTTTTGTTTCAACAACTAAAGCGATGCAAGACATTTCTCAGCAGCAGAAATACAAAGTCATCCTTGTTAAAACACAAATACTATGGGCGCCTGGGTGGTTCAGTGGTTAAAGCCTCTGCCTTCGGCTCAGGTCATGATCCCAGAGTCCTGGGATCGAGCCCCGCATCGAGCCCCCGCATCCGGCTCTCCGCTCAGCGGGGAGCCTGCTTCCCGCCCTCCCCCCACCCCGCCGCCTGCCTCTCTGCCTACGTGCGATCTCTCTGTCAAATAAATAAATAAAACCTTCTAAATGAAAACCACAAATACTACATTATAGAAAGAAATAATAGATTAAGTACTCTTTAATTACATCAATTTGGGGGTTAGGGTTTTTGGCTTTTTTTTTTTACAAGAAGGGAAAAAACACATGAAGAAATGTTTGCAAATGAATGAATATATGAGCAAACACATGAGCCAATGAACCAAATCATTTGTTTTATTCTCTTAATCGATTATCGCTGCTAAAAAGAAAATGATAATAATAATAATCACACATTCTGTTATTGTAAGTTCCTATCCTGGTACAGACATACACACACACACACACACACGCATGCACGCGCACACACTGTTGGATTTAGACCTTTCGTTTTCACTGAGAAACCCCCCATTCCCCATTCCTTATATTTCTTGGGGGGAATCTTTTTCTCGCCCGGGTTGGATGAGGAGGAGTGAGCTCCGAAGTATATGTTTAGTGCGCCACCTAGTGGACAAATTGTCTTGCACGTAGTCTCTCCACAGCTGACCTAGATCCCAGGCGTTAGAAAGCTCTTCAAAGGTTCTTCAAACAGGTTGTTCCTCATTACCAAAGCCATTATCAGCTCCTGAGCACCGATTAATAAGCCCAAACCTATTTCCAACATTGACCAGCGTTTTTATTGCAATTTGAAAGAGGACTGTGTGCCCGAGCAACAAACTATCCCAATGGAACAAGAGAGAACAGAGTTTGACATTAAAGTTAAATAAATGCACTGAAAAATCAATGTGTCATGTGTCTGTGATAGCACAGGGGAGCATCTTGACATTGGGTAAGCAACAAATGACAAAAATTCAGAACGAAATTAGTAGGTCAACAATTGTAGTTTGAAGTATGACCACACTCCTCTGTGGTCAAGCAGCATAATTAATAAGACTGAGCTATTAGGGATCTATAACCTCCCATCCCTGGAAAAGAAAAAATACACATTCCTTTTGAGGGATGCAACATTTAAAACAATATAGTAAGCCATAAAGCTACAAATCCCAAAGGATCCTTACCATTCGGACTGTAGTCTTTGATGACAGAGCAATAAAATTAGACATTTATAACTAGAGTTTTTTAAAATCTCAAGACAGGCAAAGTTCTATGAAATATTTGGGGCAATGGAAATAATAACTTCAATTTTTGAAGGCAAAGTGTGGTGACCTCTAAAAGAATGGAAATACCATCTCGTGGCTTCCCAACTAGACAAGAAAAAAAAAAGAGAGATTATAGAAAATTTGTAACATTTTCAGTCCAGACAAAAATAGGACAAAGTAAAAGGGAAGAATATTAAAAAGATAATACAAAATGAGATAGTGGAAATAAATCCAAATGTATTAATAATTATAAGAAAGATAAACGTAATAAACTCAGATATTAAAAGAATGTATCAGATCAAAGTCCTAAAAATCCAATAAAACACTGCTTATGAGAGAGACCTACAACAAAACCACAAAAAGAAATTGAAAACAAAGGGATGAAAGACTGGCTTAACAACATAACATAGGCCAATAAACCATACGGTATTTAAAAAATTAATATAAACGATGAAGAGGAACAGTACATAATAAAGGAATAGGCTGTTAAGAAAAGAGGACAGCAAAAATCTTGGTAGATGGAATAACATAGCCGAGCCACTTTTTTAAAATACGCACACAGATTCTTGAACCCCCTCTCCTTCAAAAGATGGAGCCTAACTCCCCGGCCTTGCATATGGGCTGAGCTTACCCAAGCTACATCATAAGAGACATCACAGCTTCTGCCTCTTGCACTCTTGAATCACTTGCTCCGGGGTAAAGCCAGCTGCCGTGCCATGTGGACACTCCAGCAGCAGAGCCTGCACCAAGCTCCCAGCCATGTGAGTGAACTTGGAACCAGTCCTCCAGCTCCGGGCACACCTTCAGAGGACAGTGTCCCCACAGAGAGACTCCAAACCAGAACCACCAAGCTAAGCCATTTCTGAATCTCAGACTCAGAAGCTGTGAAACTATGCAAGTGTAGTTGTGTTTTAAGCCATTAAGTTTGGGGGTGGGGGGGTAATTTGTTATATAGTAACAGATAATTGATAAAATGGCCTCGAGTTGTAGAAAGTAAGAAGGGCCATAATGACAAGAAGAAATAGACAAATGCCTAGGCCTCCTGGGAGATTCTAACAGCCTCTATCATAAATGGATAGATCATGCAGAAAAAAAAAAAGGGAAAATAGAAGATAGTAATACTCTTAGCTCATAGTTACTAAGAACTTATGCGCCGGGCACCATTCAAAGTATTGTGTGCTTGGGTGTAGAAACTTGTACATATAAAAAATAGAGAGCAAACAGATAATAATCTGTTATACTAATCACTGTCTCTACTAGCAATGCAACTAAATTAAAAAGCAACAATTTTTTAAAAGATTTTATTTATTTATTTGACAGAGAGAGAGAGAAATCACAAGCAGGCAGAGGGGGAGGGAGAAGCAAGCCCCCTGCTGAGCAGAGAACCCTACCTGGGGCTCCTGGGGCTCCATCCCAGGACCCCGGGACCATGACCTGAGCTGAAGGCAGAGGCCCAACCCACTGAGCCACACAGGCACCCGCAAACATTCGTTTATTTTAAACAACACTCAGCAAACTAGAGATTAAAAGACACTTCCTTTACTATGGTGATGCCCAGAGCCAGACTATGAGGGACCCACCTAAACTAACACAGATCAGGTTTCCTGGTACTGGCCACCAGGGAAGCTTGCACACCTCAGTGAAATGCTACCAGGGGCTTGTGGGAAGTATTTTGGGGAAGTTTCAAGGCAACATGGTTTTATTCTGGACTAAGTGCTACCATAAAGTGGGGGCAATACTATATTTCAATTTTTACCTAGGAGGCCCTCTGGACCTTTGTCATGGCTCTCTGCCTGCTACACAGTCTCTATCCTTGGTAATTTGACACCTAGAGCCGACTTTAAAACCTCCAAGGCACCTGGCTGGCTCAGTTGGTGGAACATATGACTCTTGATCTCAGGGTCCTGAGTTCAAGCTCTATGTTGGGTATACAGATTAAATAAATAAATAAAAATAAACTTTAAAAAAGGGTTGCCTGGGTGGCTCGGTCAGTTAAGCATCCAACTCTTGGCTTTGGCTCAGGTCATGATCTCAGGGTCGAGAGATGGAACCCCATGTGGGACTCTGGGCTCCATGGGGAGTCTGCCTAAGATTCTCTTTCCTTCTTTCCCTGCCTCTCTCTGCCCCACCCCCACCCACCCTGCCTCTCTCTCTTTCTCTCTCTCTAAAATAAAATATTAAGAAAAATAAACTTAAAAAAATAAAACAAGATAAAGAACATGAATGCCTGCTTCTAGCATACAAAATGCTCACAAAACATACAATTACATAAAGGTATTAAACCATTTACTCAGTCTAGTTATTTCTGAATGTTTGTACCCATTTGCTTGAGGATATATGCATGTATAGTCATGCGTGTGGTGTTTTTTTATAATGTGGTCACATGAGTAAATTACTTTGAAAAAATTTAGCGTGTAGTTACCCCTACATAAGTTTGTAGTCCCTCGTTTATAACAGCTGCATAGTATTTCATTTTATGGTAAAGGATGATGGCTGGGTTTGGTTTTTGGTAATTTATGTTCTTATGTTCTATTAAAAAATGTTGTAATGCCTGAAGATACAAACAGAAACCCTCCAAGGTAACTCTCCACCTACAGGATAATGTTTAAAGCCATGAGGATGGTCCTCAAAACCCTTCCCCATAGAGCCACTGTCTTCCAGGCTGTGCCCTCAGGCAGCACCCCCCTATCCACACACCCTTGTTTCCAACCACATCAGACTCCTACGCACTCCCCAACATCACAACCTCTGTCACCCCCTCTAGGCCATGGCCCACACTTTCAGCTCTGCCTAGAAGGCCCCCCGCCCTTGTTTATCTTTTTCCTATTGCTTCAAGACCCAACTCCAATGTCATGTGCTCAACAAAGCTCTAGGCTTTTGCTCTGCACGCCTTTTCCCCTGTGTCGTCCCCTCCTTATCATTCCTGCAGCCTTTCTTGCCTGTCTCTTACCCTTCCTTGTCCTCCTTTCCTACATCCTTTTCCTCTGGGTGCTGAGGAGTCACGGGTGACCCAGGAGGTGGCAGATCAGTGAGGAGACTTAGAGAACCCCCTGTGAAAACCTCAAGGGAGGAGGAGCAGGTCTGCTCATCAGCTTGAACAGACCAGCCTCCAGCATGGGGGTGGCGGGGGGTGGGGGGGGCACTTTGCTGATGCTCAGGGAACCGCTGTTGGATGAGAGGAGTCACTTCTGGATTGACGTGTGTCCCCCAAGTGATCCTCTCTAGTCCGAAACCCCAGTCCCCGTGAGTGTGACCTTATTTGGAAATACGGTCTTTGCAGATGTAATCAGGTTAGGATGAGGTCATGCTGGGTTGGGTAGGTTTTAACCCGAATATCGGTGTCCTCATAAATGGGGGGATATTTGGACACAGGCAGACGCAGGCATTGGAGTGATCTGTGAACCAACCACCAGACGTTAAAGACTGCTGGCAGCACCAGAAGCAGGGGGAGCCAAGGAAAGATGTTCCCTTCGGGAGCCTTCCGAGGATGACACCTTGATGACACCTTGATTTTGAACTTTTATCCTCCAAAACTGTGAGAATAAATTTCTGTTGCTTTAAGGCACCCAGTTTGATAACCTGTCCGGGTAGCCCTTGGAGCGGACTTTAAAACCTCCATACAGAGCCCCAGACTCATTGCTCAGAAACTCCGGAGTCGCCTGCTCCCCTCCACTGCCCTGGAGGCCGCAGCTGTCCCAGGCTCTTGCAGTCCATCTCCCCTCCCCCACGCCGGCCTCAGCCCCGCTCCGACAGCAGAGCACCGCCGGCCCATGCACACTAGATGGCGCCAGCGGACCGAGCCGTCCCCGCTCGCGGCGCAACGAGGGCTGCGGAAGGGACTGCAAATCCGAGCCCATCAGACGTCCAGCTCCTCCTTGGAGTTCTTTCCAGAGAAAGCGGCTTTTGTTCAGGCACAGAGGAAATCGGATCCTCTCCCCTGCAAACTGTCCTGCCAACCCCAACTCGCCCTTCCCCACTCCCGGCCTCCGAGTTTGAGCGGCCTGTTGAGGGTGAGGCCCGTGGGGCCCGGGACTGGGAACCAAGCGCAGGCCCTGCCCGGGATGGGCAGCCCGGGATGGGCAGGGCTTTCCTGCCTCAAGCACAGGCCTCGCGTTGGTGATTTGGGGCAGGCCGGCTGCGGTGCCCTGAGTGTGAGGGTGGCTGTGGGAGGGAAGACAGGGTGTCAGTCCGCTCGGGCTCCCGGGCCCCTGCTGTCTCCTCCCACCTTGACATCTGCAGTGGCTAATGTCCCTCAGGCCCACCAGCTCCTTCTGCAGTCTCCTCCTCTCAGAGAAGCCCGCATCTGAGAGCCTGTTTTGACATTTTCCTCTCTCTTTGCCCCTGCGTGTAATCCATTGCCAAGTACTGAAGAGTTTGCCTCCAATGGATGTCTGAGATTTCTCCATTTATCTCCATTTCTCCTGCCCCCTCTGGTCCAGGCCACCACACAGCTCACTGGGACAAGCCACTTGCTGCTGAGTGTGGTCTGTGAACCAGCAGCATGGGCACCATCTGGGAACATGGAAACACGGGGCCTCAGGTCCCCACCGCAGGCCTATGGGATCCTATTTTTAGTATATGTGCTGCCGAAGCGAGCCCGGCCTATGGGATCCTGATCTACATTTTTGTAAGCTGCTGTTATGTGACCCGAGGATTCTTGAGGCTCGGTGCTGATTCATCTCTCTGCACCTGCCCTTATCCTCCTCCACCCATCTGCAACAGAGTAAGAAGAACCTTTCAGAGATACGCCAGATTATTTCAGTTCCTTGAGAAACTTCTTCCATGGCTTCAGGGCTCTTAGGCAATGGACAAGGTCTTGATCATGGCTTAGCACACTTGCCTAGCCCTGCAGCATGGTCTCACTTCTGGCTCCGAGCCCTGCCTACTACTTCAGAGCTCCTGGCGCCTTGGGCCTTTTATGCGGAACCCTCCTTGCCTAGCTCACCCCTATGCATTTTTGCATCTTATGGCTTCCTAAAAGGGAGCTCTTCCTAATCCCACTGACCAGACCAGTTCTCATAGCCAGGGACCATGTGGATCTGTGCTCCACTGTATTCCTATGGCCCAGCACAGACCTTGGCACACAGTAGGTGCTCAACACGCACTGTTAATTATAGATGTGTCAGAGTAGGCCCATGAGTGGGTGAGTGCTTATGTTTCCAGAAATACTATAACTCTCCATCCCAGGATTATAAGAACCAAGCCAGCATCCAGGCCGGGTAAAGTCACAGAGGCTGTGTCCCCAAGAGACTAGATCCTCTCTCTGCACACTGTCCCGCCGATCCCGATTTGCCTTTGCAGCCTCAGTGCTCCAGTTGCGACCGGGAGAAGTAGGAGGAGCTGGGTCACTGCTTAACGGGTTCTGCCCTCAAAGGTGGGCTGCTGTCCTTTGCTCCTTCAGCTCCTTCTACAACTTCCTCTGGGGGGCAGCTACTTCTATTTTCGCCCCAGAAGCCATCCCCTGGCTGTGTTCCCTACCCCCAAACAAGGGTAAGGAACCTTCCCTGGGTCCCAGCCTCTCAGTCCCATATTGCTTGACCTTCTGCACTGGCCCCTGACATGCTTTTTTTTTTTTTTTTAAGATTTTATTTATTTATTTGATAGACAGAGATCACAAGTAGGCAGAGAGACAGAGAGAGAGAGGAGGAAGCAGGCTGTCCGCAGAGCAGAGAGCCCAATGCCCGATGCGGGGCTCGATCCCAGGACCCTGGGATCATGACCCAAGCTGAAGGCAGCGGCTTTAACCCACTGAGCCGCCCAGGCGCCCCCCCGACATGCTTTTATCCATCAGAGCTTTCCTTCGTTTCTCTGGTTCCCCCTTTTCTTCTCCTCGCCATAGAGATGTACAGTCTTTTTGACCCTTTGGCCGTTTCTCTTCATTACAGTCAAACACAGAGCTCAGACCTTTTCACCTGAATGATCTCCCCAAACACGTGAACAATCCTCCCATTTCTCCCAGATGGACTCAAGCCAGCCTGTGCTCTAATCATCCAAGGCCTATCCCTCCTCCTCACTCACCAGGATGTCTGCAGTAGTCTCTGGCTTGTCTCTCACTCCAACTTGCTATTCGCTGAGTTCTTTTCTAATGTATTATGTTCAGAGAACATTTGGTCTTCAGATCCTTCCAAAGCTCTCACTTGCTTATGGAATCACATTCACATCCCTAGTACGGCATTCGAAGTCCTGCTCCTGGGTGGCTCAGTTGGTGAAGGGTCTGCCTTGGGCTCAGGTCATGATCCCGGGGTCCTGGGATCAAGCCCTCTTCAGACTCCCTGCTCAGTGGGGAGTCTGCTTCTCCCTCTGCCTCCCTCTCCCCCTGCTTGTGCTCTCTCTCTCTCTCCATCAAATAAATAAATTAAAAATCTTAAAAAAAAAAAAAAACCTCCTGCTCCAGCTGGGTGCTGGAATACCTCCCTCCCTGCTTCCCTCCCTGGCTGCCTCTACGCTGGACTCCTGTCCCTTGCCTGGAGAAGTCACTGTTGTTGGGGAGAGACTTGGTCAGACCCCCATTTTAGACTGGATGTGCTGGTTTGCTAGGGCTGCAGTAACAAGGTACCACAGACCGGGGGGCTTAAACAACGGAATTGTATTTTTTTTTTTCACAGATCTGGAGGCCAGAAGTCCAGATCAAGAAGCCAGCAGGGACTGTTCCAACAGAGGGCGGTGTTCCAGGGCCTGTCTCCTGGGCTTGTGGACAGCCATCTTCTCCCTGTGTCTTTACATCGCCTTCCTTCTGAACATGTCTGTGTCCCAATTCCCTATTCTTATAAGGACACCAGGCATTTTGGAATAGGTCCCTCCCCAATGACCTTATTTGAACTCACAGGTACTTCTTTAAAAACACTACCTCCAAATAGGATTTCCACATATGCATTTTAGGGGAAGATAGTCCAATGCAGAACGCCAAAGATCCCAAGAAATCATTTTTGTTTTATCAGGGAAAGAAGATGGAAATAACAGGTAATGTGTACTGCTTGTTGTCCTTAAACATGGCACTGTGGGGAGCTGGGTGTTCCTTTCCAGAAGGCAGATTACTGATTTGGAACAAGAAAAAAGATGAGATAAATTTGCAAATTTTCTTGTGAATATTCCTTCCGATCCCAGGTAACATACATTTAGCATTTTTAGAAATAATGTATTAAGCAAGTAATGTATTCACTTGCTGCAAAATTCAAAATTACAAAAGGTGTAAAAGATAACCCTTCTTCCAGTGACTCCCCCTTCACAAGGGGCACCTGGTGCTGCCTGGATCAGGACGGAC
>ML111946.1:224508-240975 GCA_003697995.1 Taxidea taxus jeffersonii | reverse complement strand
GTATTGAGACTGACCTGGCCAGATGACCTGGGCTACTCTCCACATGCAAAACACATGATAGCTTGCCTGAGAAAGTACTTGATCTCCATGATTCTGCTTGGAGGGAATTTTGCCTTCTTCTCTGTCTTTATTTTGGGTTCACGGGCACTGGCTCAGATAATCATACGGTGTGACTTTAGAAGACTGTAAATGATATTCCTTGATATGCTGAAAAGCTGTGCAGGAATAGCAATGATATTTATGAGGAGGTTGGGAGTGCTTTAAATATTGTGAAAACGCTGACTTTGACACATTGGGGATAATGATGCAGAAACAGTAGGCTCTTTGTAAACTGTTTAATGGCAACAATTTTCTAAATCAAAGCAATCTACCCTTCCCCATGTACAATTTCATCTCCAACTACTACAGTCTCATAAAGAGGTTTACTACATGGAGCCTTTTGCTTTTCCGAATGATTATCCACTACACTGATGCTTCAAACCATTTGTGTTTTATCTTTTAAAAACTTGGGAATGTTACTTGGGGGTTGGAGGGGTTTGTAATTTTGGCCAGGACACGGTATTGTTAATCGTTAAAAAATTTACGTAAGAACCACAAGTTTCAAAATGTGAGGTGATGTCATGTAATAACATGTTTAGTATCCTAGATGAATACTAGTAATTCTGTAAGTGGGTTTGTGTGCTTGTATAGAAATAACATAATGGTAATGTATGTTATGTCTCTGGCCTGTTGAGTAAAGTCTTTGCAGTAGTAAATGCCAGAAGAGTTACATGGTGCAACTCAATTACACTTAATGTTTCAAATATGGCAGAGTTTAATCTATATGTTAACTTCTGAATTTGTTAAATCATAGGCATTTACCTCAAAATGCATATTTTCCTCCTTGTAGGAGCCGGAAAGAATTCTTGTAATCGAATTATATCTAATTGTATCCAGTGCTGTTTACATTTCATAATGCCTACATTTATTCCTGACCTGCTGTATCTTCATTTCCTGAGTTTCTTTGAGAATTTTCCATGACCCCTTTGCTTACATTAGAAGAGAAAATAAGTTGCTATAAAATAGCAGTTGACAGAAAAATGTCTCCTGGAAAACACTTAAATCTTCCCTAGGGAACCCGGAGAGAGCTTTCCTACTATGTGATTCTAAAAACAAAAACTCTGCCCCACTCTGCTTTAGGTACGTTTGAATAACACATCTCAATGTTAGTAAGTTTCCTCTGACTCCATTTTCATTTAAAGAGAGGGATTTCTTTTATTTGGGAAAGTAATTTTCATCATCTTTGATAGTATAAGGCATGGGAAGAAAAGTAAACGTAGCTGTGTGCACAGAAACACAATATGCCAACTTTATATCTCTGGGACTTTGCTATAAACTTTTATTTTAAATGTTCTTCTGTGTGCTCACAAAAATTTAGAGGATATGAAACACATATTAGATTTTTTTTTGCCTCAAACACTGAATAAAAACTCATGCATGAAAGTGCCTAATAAAATGGATAATGTCCAAAGGAAGGAACAAGGATTTTATGATTTTAATATAGACCTGACAGAAAAAAAATTAAGTTAAAAAGCAGAGTCCTCTCTTTGTGAGGTGTATCACCCACGAGTTGAAAGAGAATGAAGATTTTGCACATTAAATTCCTGGTGGTCTTTAAAGTTTCTCTATAATCTACCCTGACCCTTTGGGTCCTGGTACATAGTTTCCGTGGAGGAGTTCTGTATCCTCCTTTTCCGGTCAAAATTATTAAGAGAGAAGAAACATTCTGTGAGTGCAAAAACACTTTTCTCTACCTGATGCTCCCTTTCTGTTTTGTATATTCTCCAGGGGAGAAGAGGAAATGAACTCTAGCTTGGTATAAAGTAGTCAGAAATGGTCTGTGGCCGCCATGATATCATCATTTTGATGAGTCGGAGCTGACAGAGGAATCCTGTGGAAACCGTCATTGTCTTTGTGTGGAATTGAAAATCTGATTAGAGACGTCCAGTGATAATAATGACTAATTAAATATATATTTATACAGAAAGTAATGAAAACTGATGAGGGCTACAGAGATTTGGAGGATTAGCATAAAATCCTAGTGACAGGGAATTTGAGGTGTATTTTCATCTTTAAACATATGTGTGATTTTGCTTTTTTCCAATATATGGATGGACAGTGTATGCATTATATAGTTGAAGCAGGCTTAATTGTCAAAAAAAAATTGGAGGGATAATATAGTGGAGAAGAGTTTCCAGTCATCGTCTTCAGGAAAAATATAAAACCATGGAATAAAGACATATGTGTGTGTGTACACACACACACACACACACACACACACACATGTATATATATAAACTATATTAAAATATAGATATTAGTATATATGTATAAATATTGCATCTTCATATAGCCAAATTTTTTTAGGCTTAAACATTAATGCAATAAAGAATCAGAGGAAAATTTTATCTTGAGTGTACAATGGAATTAGTTGCTCATTTGGACAGTAGATAGTGGAATATCACCATCCTAAACATTAATCTCTTTATTAGAATTACAATGAGTGTGACTATTCTGATGAGTCAGTAAGCCTTCACTATTCCTTCATCTGTACACCTTTTATATATATATTTCCCCTAATGATTCTGTATGTCAGGTGTTGGCACCCAAAGCAATGATTTTCTCTTTCTGGTTGTGTTTGTTTCTGCAAAACCACTCTGGATCTCTTTAGAGTAGCACAATACATCAATGTAGATGAGACAATTTATACATTAGTGCCCAATAGCCACTATTCCCTGGGTTAATTGAAGCTTGGCAGAAGTGGAACTGAAATTAAGCAAATATAAGAGAGGGATGCTTGCCACTCTTAAAAGGATAGGGAAGAACAATTTAATGTTTTGGAAAATGGCTTTGTAGGCTTGTAATGTGAGTGTGGTCAACAGATCACACCAACCGATGAGTTAAAATAATTGACTGATCTGGACCCGAAATAGGTTCTTTTTCATAGAGCCTAAACAGAGGCTGATTCCATGAGCAACAGCTGGGGTGGCTCATGAGCTAATCATCTACTCATGTGGTAGGTTTTGTAGGGTGTATATTTAGTCATTGTCTTTCCAGGATTTGTAACCTAAACTTCTGTACCATATTATGTGACTGAAATACGGCAGTGACCAGTCATCTTTGGTCTATACTCAATGAATCCAAATACATTTATGGGGTCACTTTAATTATAGCTGATGTGTGTACTCTGGGATGAGTGAGAATTCTCTTAAGAACACTAATGCAGAACTTTTGCTAGAATCATCATAATTGGTGTCATTCCCCCCTTGCCTAATAAGCTTAGAACTCATTCTCTTAAAACCGTGATGTGATTCCTCTAGGGTTTGGTTGGAGGATATTTAAGTGCCATTGTGCAGTGTTCAAACTCTCAACGCATCCCTCCTGGCTACATCCACTCCTATGAGCCTTGATATGGTCACAGATAGCAAAGAAAGTGACCTGTCCTTAAGATTGGTGCTCCTTCCACATTATTGACTGTCATTCCAACTTGTGATTTTTGTATGATGATTTGAACTCTGTAGAAGTCTCTAGGATTCAATTTACATTCATGCTGTGGACCCAAGCAAGTCACACAGAGGAAGACCAGGGTAATTTACGCAAGACAAATGAGGGTCTAACATAAGCAGAATTAAGAGTAACTTCTGATTGGGAACTAGGTGTAAAAAGAGAAGTGAAAAAGATTAGAGCAGACAGATGTGATCTCCATGAGAGTGGGTATTGCTATCTATTTCATTCATGCTTGCATCTTTAAATAAGTAAAAGTGCCTAGCACATAGTAATGGGCACTCAGTAAGTGCTTTAAAAATTTTTTTTTAAATTTTTTTAAGAAAGCGAGCAAGTCGGGAGAGTGACGGAGGGAGAAAGAGAGGCTCAGGCAGGTTCTGTGCCTAGTGTGGACCCCCATGTGGGGCTCAGTCACACAACCCTGAGATCACTAACTGAGCCGAAATCAACAGTCCGAAGCTTGACCAACAGAGCCACCCAGGCACCCCACTCAATAAGTTGTTTGTTTTTTTTTTTAAGAAATCAATAATTTCCATTAATAAAATTTCAAGAGTATGCAAAACTAAATACAATGTTTAGAAACCACCAAGGGAATAAGCTCCTTCAACCCTTCCCACTTCGGATTTCAGAACTCACATCCTGCTTTAAAATTGACTCGAACAGTGAGTTCCAATTTTCCAAATGATTGTGTAATTATTTACAATAATACTATTGTAATAATTGTAACAAAGTATTGTAATAATACTTTGTAATAATAAATTATTACAAACAGTCAAATTTCCTATCCTCCATCTTCCTTTGAAGTCTTCATGGAAATGAGGTTTATCGTTCCTTCAATAAGCCAGGGGATGGAGGGAATGTGGTTTAGAAAAATGGGTTAGAACGTGCTGTTTTCGGTTTTTGCGTGTGTTTTGATTTATAATCTGTGTACGTTCTTCTTTTGTGACTGTCAAGTGCTTGTGGATTGTTGCATTTGCTGCTGTTTCCGTTTTCCTATATTCCCTCTATTTATGAAGTGAAAAACGTTCAGATTTTATTTAAAGGGGAGTGGTGGATTCTGAAAATTAAAAATTTCTTCTAAATAGAAGCTTATGTCTTGAGGCTCCCTGTTATTCTGGCGAGGGGGGAATATTTCTTTCTACTGTTATTCAAAACAGCAGAGTGTATGTGTGCGTGTGTGCATATTTATTTATTTGTTTGTTTTTGTGTTTAGACTTTACAAACAGTCAACTTGAAAACCCAGGCATAAGTATACTTCAGCTTTTCATGGCTGAAAACTACTGCAGGAATCCACATGTGTACAAGTACTTTTGAACAGAGGCCCCATTTCCAAAGACATGAAAACAATTTTTTCCCCCCTAAAAAATCACTGAAAATTCTTTTCTTTTTTTCATTCTTTATTCACCTAGTCCCCCCGTGGCTCATGTAACTTTTAAACAGTTATAGCTTTTGAAAGTCAGAGGTGATCTTATGGAGTGTGTTCTAAAATATTCCTGATAGTGGCCTTTAAAGCAGCTGAGCTCGAATATTAAAGATATCTATACATTTTATAAAGCTGGACAGGTTGACATCTGCCAGTGCAAATATTTTTCAAGTCTCATATATTATAGCAAGTGGCACCATCAGAGTAGCTTCTTCCTTGCTAAGTTATCGTCAGGGCCATTCTACCTATGGTGTTCTTGAAGACTGCAGAAGCAAACAGCTGCGCTTCTGCACATAAAGGCCAAGAACGATTATCTGAGGAAGGGAGAAATTCATTGCTTTAAATAACTACCACCTTCAGAAAGTGAAATTTGCTAATTTCATTGTCCCTAGGTGACATTCATCAGGCAATTGCCTACTATAAGAAGTGGTTTGTGTTAGTGGAATTATAAATGATTAAACTTTAATTCTATTTAAAAAGTGATTGATAATGAAAAAATACAAGTCAAAATATGAAAGTACCATGTGTCCCCTTTGAAGATGAACAAAGGATTTAAAGTTTGATAACTGGTGCTGGTATGGCATAGTTGTGGGTATTGGACACATGGACACTGAGAATTTGGTGCTGGGCAATTATCTTGATGGTAAGTTCTCAGTAATTATCAAAATTCCTTAAAAGTGTTTCCTATATGGGTGCCTGGGTGGCTCAGTGGGTTAAGCCTCTGCCTTCAGCTCGGGGCATGATCTCAGGGTCCTGAGATCGAGTTCCGCATCAGGTTCTCTGCTTAGCGGGGAGCCTGCTTCCTCCTCTCTCTCTGCCTGTCTCTCTGCCTACTTGTGATCTCTCTCTCTGTCAAATAAATAAATAAAATCTTAAAAAAAAAAAGTGGTTCCTATATTCCCTTTTTTGAAATTTTTCCACGAAGCAGAAAGTAATCGTGTAAATATACAAAGATGTTTTTAGATAAGGACACATCTAAATATCTTTAGTATTTGCAAAAATGAAAAATAAGCTAAACCCAACATTAGGGGGTTAAAAAGATATAAATTTAGAGGGTATTATATAATCATTAAAATAAATATATAGTTCTGAAGTTATTGATACAGAAGGATGCTCTTATGATGTTAAATGAAATAATCAGGTTCAATTTTTTGTTAAAAATCATACATATACACATGCATTGAAACAAAGCAGGAAAGATATACATATGAGTAATCGTTGTTATTCTGGTAGAGAGATGTTCAACAATTTTGGCTTGATTTGATTGGTCCATAATCCCTTTCCAGGCTTTTGATAGCAATAATTTGTTGCGTGTATATTTTTTTTCCAACATATTGACACGTACACCTACTTTGGAATGACTACCCATACCAAGATCATTAACATGCTTGTCACCTCCCATAGTTAACTATTTTTCTGTGCTGAGAATGCTTCAGATCTACTCTTCAGCAACTTCAAGTATACAATACTATATTTAAAATTATAGTCACTCTGTAGTATGTACATCAGATCCTCAGAACTTAATCATCTTGTAACTGCAAGTTTCATACTGTACCTCATTTCCCTCTCACCCCAGTCCCTGGCAACCGCCAATTTATTTTCTATTTCTGTGAAATCAGGGTTTTAAAAAATTATTTTGTTAAGATACTGTATATAAGTGATAATACACATTATTTTGTGTTTCTCTTGTCTTATTTCACTTAGTGTCACATCTACTAATTTCATCTATGTTGTGGCAAATGTCAGGATTTCTTTCCTTTTTTTTATGGCCGTGAATCTCATTCCACTGGGTGAATGTGTGTATGTATATATAAATCACATTCTCTTTGTCTGTCCATCCATCAGAGGAAATTTAGGTTGTTTCCATATTTTGTTGTGAATAACGCTGCAGTGACATGGGAGTGCAGCTATCTCTTCGAGTTACTGGTTTCATTTCTTTCAGTTATATACCCAGGAGGGGAATTGCTGGATTATTTGGTAGTTCTGCTTTTAAATTTTTTGAGGAAACTTTACACTGTTTTCCACAGTTGCTGCACCAGTTTGCATTCCAACCAATGGTGCACAGGATTCCTTTTTCTCCACATCCTCACCAGCAATTGCTATTTCTTGTTTTTGTTTGTTTTTGATAGGAGCCAAGGGAACAGATGTGAGGTGCTAACTTGCTATGGTTTTGTCAGTCTCTTTAAATTTATTAAGACTTTTACTTGGTGAGCTTTTGTATGATCTGTCCTAGAGAATGTTCTGTGTGTGTTTGAGAAGAATGTGTGTTCTTCTGCTATGAGATGGAATGTTCTGTATGTGTCTGTTAGGTACATTTGAGCTAACGTGTCGTTCAACTCCATTATTTCCTTATTGACTTTCTGTCTGGATGATCCATCTGTTGTTGAAACTGGGGGTATTAAAGTACCCTACTATTATTGCACTGCTGTCTATTTCTCTCTTCAGATCTGGTGACAATAATTTCCTGGATTTAGGCATTCTGGTATTGGGTATGTGTATATTTACAATTATTACATCCTCTAGGTCCATTAGCCCCTTTATCATTATATGATGACCTTCTTTGTCTCTTATTATAATTTGATGCTGATAAATCTGCTGTTAGGCTTATCACGGTTCCATTGTATGGGGTTAGTCTCTTTTCTCTTGCTGCCTTCAAAATTCTCATTTGTCTTTGATTTTTGAGAGTTTGATTATAATGTGTTTGGGTGAAGAGCTCCTTAGGTTGAATCCATTTGGAGATCTTTGAGCTTCATGTGTCTGGATGGCCATACATCTCCCCAGATTTAGGAAGTTTTGAGCCATGATATTTTAAAATAAGTTTTGATCCCTGTCTCTCTTTCCCTGAGACTCCCACATTGCTAATATTATTTTTTTTTTCATGCTATCCCTTAATTCATGCAGGTTTTTCTCACTCTTTTTCATTCTTACTTCTTTTCTCCTGGTTAATAGTAAGACATCAGTTTCAGGCTTTTTCTTCTGCTTGATTGAACCTGCCATAGTATCTCTCTGCATTTTTCATTTTATTCATTCTGTTCCTCAGCTCTATAATTTCTGTTTGGTGTGTCCTGGGGTGCAGAGCAGCTGCAGTATTCCCCAGCAATGACAGATTGAAGCCATAACTTAGAACCCTTGAGGTGGGGCACAGAGCTACAGCAGTGCACCCAACAATGGCAGGTCAAAGCCAAGACAGAGGACCTACTGTGGTCAGTTGCAAAAGAGCAGTGGCATGGCCCTGATGATGGCCCATGAACACCTCAGGCCCCAGAGGTTCAAGCACAAAGCAGCAACAGCAGGGTGCCAATGATCACAAGTTAGAGCAGTGACTTAGCATCTAAGGTCCAGCTGTAACGGTTATTGTGGGTCAGAGCTCTGACTTGGGCTCAGGTGGCGGGATGTAGAGTACAGTAGTTCAGCCAGAGTATGATGGTCAGAGGCCCAACTTGGGCCTTGAGGGTGGAGTGCAGGGCAACAGTATCTCTGGTGCTAGGGAAGAGATGCATTGACTGGACTCTGGGTAGCTCCATCAGCTGTGTTTGGTGTGGGTGAAGACTCTGGGGTGTTCGGGAGCAGAGGCTGCAAACATTTATGGCAGTAAAGCTTGCTGAGTGTCTTCTACTCTTTTCTGTGTAAAAGAAAAGTGAGTGTCTTCTACTCTTTTCGGTGTGGTGAAATCCCTCTGAAGGGATCACTTCTGGCGCCAAGCTGCTCAGGATTCTGGGATGGGATGATTCAGGGAAGATGCTTTCTATGTTATTCTATGTAAGAATCCTCAGTTTGGGGCTCTACAGAGTTTCTGTTGCTTTGTTGTAGTCCTAAGATTTCCCAAAAGCATTTTCCCTCAATTTGTAGTTGTCTATTTTTTGTTTTTGTAGGGGAGATGAGCTTTGGGACCCTGTAGCCCTCCATCTTGTGAGTATCACCTCCTCAATAATTTAAAAGTAAAAAACTGGCAACATCAAAAATTATATAAAATTGTGCTGTCTAGTGAAAACCAAGAAGTTGTCTCCATTGTTTTTTTTAATTATACTATAATCGCATTGATTTAAATGTTGCTAGAAAGAAAGGATTCATTAATAAGGAGATGAGAAAAATTTTTGTTATATGAAGATGTTCTCAATGATGGCATTTCATAATGACATTTGACTAATATCTGTTTGCTTTTGGTAGAGCAGGATGGTGGATTCATTAAAGCAAAATAAATCAAGATAAGTAGTCTTCATGACTATGACCCTAAATGCACAAGCCACTGGCGAAAAGTTTGATAAATTCAACTACATTTAAAAAAGTTCTCATAGAAAGCTCTCATACACAAATTCAAAGGACAATTTGGGAAAATAATTTTTGGAACTCCTATCATAACCAAACTGCTAATTTCTTTAAAGTATTTTTAGAAATCAGTGGGAAAACTACTAATAACTCTATAGGAACACAGAAAAAAGAATATGAGCCAAGAGTTCACAGAGTAGAAAGCACAAATGACTCTTCTACACAAATAATCAACAGGAGATAAGATAACAAGATAAGACCTACCAAAATATGGATTTTTCACCTGTTAAATTGGCAAAAATCTAACCATTTAATAAGACTGTTGTCATGTCTGTGGATATAGTTAACTATTGTCTTTGGGATTGTAACTTCATACCGTCTCTATGTAGGCAAATTATCTGTAATTATCCAAATTATAAATATACAGAGAATTTACCCTTGAACAATCCCACTTGCCCACCCATGCAGTTGAAAATCTTTGTATAACTTTATACTCTCAAAAAACTTTACTACCACTAGCCTGCTGTTGACCAGAAGCCCTACCAATGACAATAAACAGTGTTTATTGTAAACAATATGTAAAATGTGTTAACACATATTTTGTATGTTATGTGTATTACCTACTGTATTCTTACAATGAAGTAAGCTGTCGAGAAGAATATTGAGAAAACCATAAGGAAGAGAAAATAGATTTATAGTACTGTACTGTATTTATCAGGAAAAAATCCACAGGTAAGTGGACCACCCACACAGATCAAACCTGTGTTCGAAGGTCAATCAAATACCTTTTCACCCAGAACCTTCGCATCTTGGAAATGCTAGTGATATTTGCTAGCAGAGGATGTATGTAGGAGGTCATTCATCACAGCACTGCTGGCAAGGTGCAAAGACTGCCAGCATCTGATGGTCATCAAGGGCTCTAATTAAATACAGAGCAGTGTGTTATGTATTATTATACCAGGAATGAACAAGATACCTTTCTCTATGTGTTAATATTGGAAAACCTCTCAAAAACATACTGGAAAAGGGAAGGTTTAGGACATTGTATAATGAATGTGTAGAAAAGGGGAAAAAAGTTTTGTACATCTACACATTCATACTTGAGTACATAAAATTTATATATAAAATGTGCATATGTATATATATCCCCATATATATGGCATATATTTAATATAATTGTATAAAAGCATATGCACTTTCATTGAATAAAATATTTCTAGAAGTATGCACAGGAAACTGAATATATTTCTTTTCCCCAGGGAATGGTGCTGCATGGCTGAAGAGAGGGCAGGGAGAGTGACTTTTCTTTCTATTCTCTTTTCCAAGTTTAGAGTTTGAGTAATACAAATACATTACTTGGCCTGAAAGCCTGTGTGTGTGTAATTACTACTTTTTAAGGACAGAGACAGCAAGAGGTGGGGGGATGGGTGTAGGGGCAGAGGGGGAGAGAGAATCCTAAGCCAACTCCACACCCAGTGTGGAGTCCACTCAGGACTCCATCTCACGATCCTGCGGTCATGACCTGGCTCAAAATGAGGAGTCAGATGCTTAACTGGCTGAGCCATCCAGGCACCCCATATATATTTAAATATAAATAAGATACCAGTGCGACTGCCCACAGTTTGTTTCAGGTGTGTTCAGTAATCACTCACAGATTGTATTGAGTACAGGAAAATTTATTGGCATCACTGAGAGCTGTTATCTCTTTTTCCTTTTTCAAAAGTCTTCATCTTCAAACTGTGAAATAAGTGGGTCATTTCTTTCTGGGCCATGTGTTTATTCTTTTTTCTTACCCCTGTTCTTGTCTTTTCTTTCTTCTGATATATTAGACAGAGCGGGGACAATGCTCCAAGTACATGAGTGACAGCTTGTCATTGCAAAAGTTCATTGTGGGAATTTTTATGAGTTGATGACATCTTTGTTAATAAGCACTTAAAATTATCATCTTACAAGATGTTAACAGTGGGGTGTAGTGAGCTTCTGTGCAACTGGAGCTATTTCATATGCATGTGTTTTCAAGGTGACTGAGCTTTTCCTTTTTGTTATGCATAATTTATTCTGTTTTGCTTAGTCTACATAGTGACGACCATCATGGCCTGGTCACTATTTATGTTGCTAATATGCTTTCACTGAGGAGAGGGAGAGGCTCTCTTGATACCAAAGAGGGAATTTTTTACTTAGGATCCTAAAAATGTGGTCTTGTTTTCTTGGTTCACTTATAATTTCATCCCCATTATCCTTAGATAATTGCTGCATAACAGACTACCTCAAAACGTAGAGGCTTACACAACCATTTTATGTGACTCATGACTTTCTTTTAGGTACAGATATGAGGAAGGGTTCGACTGTGTGGTTTGGTTTTCATCTGTAGCTGGGGCTAGAGGATCCGTTTCCAAGATGGGGTCTTCACTCAAATGTGAGGCATCTCAGTTCTCTGCAGCTTCTCTGTCCACACGGTGTATTGTCCTACAAGAGCCTTCTTGAAATTGGAATGCTCACAGTGTAGTGGTATCAGGGGCAGTCACTCTGCTTCCATGGCAGCTGGTTTCCTAGAGTGAGGTTTCCAAGAGACCAGAAGTGGGAGCTGTCAGTCTCTTTAGGATGGACCGGAAACTGGTGCTGAGTGACTTCTGCCATTATTCCTTTAGTCGATGCAGTCTCAGAGTCACTCAACTCAGGTTCAAGGGGAGGGGACATGGACCAACCTGTTGATGGGAGGCATGTCAAAGAATTTGTGAATAATTTTAATCCTCCTAATTTTATTATTATTATTATTATTTATTACTATTTTTTTTGAGGAGCTTGGATAGGATCCTAGGGGCTTTTTAAAAAAAAATGTTTTTTCTTTAATTTTTTAAAATTTAAACTCCATTAGTTAACATAGAGTGTATTATTAGTTTCAGAGGTAGAGTTCAGTGATTCATCAGTCTTACATAATACCCAGTGCTCATTCCATCATGTGCCCTTCTTAATGTCCTTCACCCAGTTACCCCATGCCCCTGCACCCCCTTCCCCTCCAGTAACCTTCAGTTTGTTTCCTATGATTAAGAGTCTCTTATGGTTTGTTAAAGACTTTATTGGGAAGTTTCAAAGTGCCCTCATGCAGTTCAAATTCCAAAGGGTACCCTCCTTCCTTGTTAGCAGTTGGCCTGTGCTTCTGTGCCAAGTCAAAGCAGCTTACTCTTCTTGACCTTATTAGGAAATACCTGCCTGGATGGGAGTTGTGACTATTGAGTTCAGCCTCTGTTCTTCCTCTTTATCCTAGCAATCTGTAACCCGATCCTCAGTCCCAAAGCTGTGCTTATCCGTGCTTCCATAAAAGCCTTTTAAAAACAGCATTCTTGGTCTTCCATCTTGGTATGTCAAGCAGATTGAAGTAGCTGCTGAGGGCCTCATCAGGCAGCGGCACCATTAACAAGGCACGGGGGCTTACTTTCCATTCTTCCGCTCTCGTCATTCAACCAATGCCGTGCACTGGGGGGTATGTAGGAGTGGGCTCAGGATCTTGTTTGTGTCCAGTTCCCCAGCACCAAGAGGCTCTGCGAGTATGGTCAGTGCTCAGTATAGCTACATGAATGAATGGTGATGAGGCACTTATTCTCTCGTTAAACTTCATGAACCTACCGGCCGACCCCTTTTATCTCTCCTCTTTACTATTGCTTCTGTCTTGGTTACTATTCTAGATCTCGTTCATCCGAAGTCTCCTAGTTGATTTCCCTGATAACAGTCTCATCTCCTGTTTTATTTTTTACATTGCTGCTGAGGTCCTCATCCTAATGTGAAAATCTAGTGATGGGGTACTCCTGCTTAAATTTCTTTAATGGCTCTGCTGCCCCTTAAGGCAAATAACTTACTGTGTCTGAATGATTGGCTCTTGCTTTCCTCAGGCTTCATTGTGACCCGGGCTCCCATTCTTACTTGGTGTTCCAACTGTGTGAACTGTTCTTGCTCCCCTCGCATGCCTTGCTTATTCTTAACTTCAGGCCTGGTGTGCATGGTGTCTCTCCCCTCGTTCTCTCCCCTTCCCTTCTCTTTCCTTCACCCTACCACTTCTTAAGTCTCAGGTGGGAGCACGGTTCCTTCAAGGGGCTTTCTGTGACCCACCAAGGCCTGGTTTCCACTGCATATGCTTCCAATTCACTCTCTTATTTTCTCCATGATAGGTAGGATTGCATATTACTGTGTTGGCTTTGCTCATTTGCTTGTCTGGTATCTTCTCTTAGAAGGTTGTGGGGCTGGAGACTGGAGTTTTTTGTTTGTTTAATTGGAGTATAGTTGACACGCAATGTTACATTCATTTCAGGTGTAAGAGAATGGAGTTTTTTGAGTGCTATATTGCCCCTGCTTTGAAGAGTACCTGGTATATCCTAGGCCTCACATAAAGATCAGATGTATGGAAAAGTAAAGCTAGTAGTTAATACCCTTTGGTCAGTGGTTCTTTGGGTAAAGCACTGTTGCCCATTGCTATTGATAGCATACTTGTGGTTGACCCAGCTAGCTACCCAGTTTGTTTCCCTTCCCTTCCCTTCCCTTCCCTTCCCATCCCATCCCATCCTTCCCATCCCTTCCCATCCTATCCCCTCCCCTCCCCTTCCCATCCCATCCTTCCCATCCCTCCCCTCCCCTCCCCTCCCCTCCCCTCCCCTTCCCTTTCTCTCCCTCCCTCTCTTTCTTCCTTCCTTTCTCTTTTTGGTTATCGTTTAATCCAGACAGTTGAGATTTCTAAATGACTGACTTCCAGATGAGTGGGAAGATACTATAATTTATAACAGCATCTTTCCATATTTATATCATATTGGAGGTCTGGGAAATTCTTCTTTGGCTTCCAGATCTTTCCTTACTCTCCAGTTATTTTAGGTCAAGTTCTGTGTTCTACATCTGCTATATCATGTTTTCAATCCTAGTGCAACATTCATCTCTTCTTCATGAGATCTCTTCTAACCCTTGAGCCTTTCCATCTCAACTGTCTTTTTCCTTAGGAAGCATTCTTAGATTTGTGATACACACAGTTTTGTTCAGTGACAATTACTCATGCCTCCCTATTCGGAAAACTTTAGGGACTAGTACTATATCTATCCTTTGGTATGCCTGTGGAGCTGATACCACCGTACGACTTTACTAGGTTAACTGGAAACTGGATTTTTATATGAAAAGGTTAAAAATTAACCTCTTTAAAATCATGATTGCTTATTAACATATAAGCTACAGGTAGAATATGGACCTTTTTAGGGATTATGTCTTTTTATCAACATTCATTCTCAAAACAGATATTCTTTACACAGCTACCAGATTCTGTGTGATTGCCAAATCATGGGACAAGAAGACTTCATCATCCCTTTAGAATATATATCCCTTTGTATATGTTCTTATTTACTTATTTTTATTTATTTATTTTAGAGAGAGAGAGGGAGAGCAAGCGAGCGAGAGAATAGGAGCATGGGGAAGGGCAGAGGGAGAAGAAGACTCCCTGCTGAGCAGGGAGC
The DNA here is from genome assembly GCA_003697995.1 of Taxidea taxus jeffersonii. Classification (NCBI taxonomy): domain Eukaryota; kingdom Metazoa; phylum Chordata; class Mammalia; order Carnivora; family Mustelidae; genus Taxidea; species Taxidea taxus. Next base: position 226,260 of record ML111946.1, on the reverse strand, counting down.
CCAATGTGGGGTTGGATCCTAGGATCCTGGGATCATGACCTGAGCTGAAGGCAGACCCTTAGCTGACTGAGCCACCCAGGAACCCATGTATATATTTTTATTTGTGGACATTTATAATATTATTGAGCTCTCCTTATGTGTGGGAGGATTGTGGTTCATGTGGCAATCCATGTGAACTATGGATTCTTTGGCCTGTAGTATTCTGGTTAATTGCATATCTGATTAATGAAGTTACCATTTATACCCATGTGGATTGCCTAGTGTTGAAAAATAGTTATTCCCCTTCTTTCTAATACCCACATTATGACCGTTGTATCTCCCAGTCCTGCAGCAGTGAGTACAGTAGCTTATTCAAAGTATGCTCTGCCTTGCATTCATTAAGCAGATGTTTCTGATGATTTTCTATGATGGTTCAGAGTGGCATAGGATCTAAAAATTACGAATACCAATTATCATTCTACCATAAAAGCCTGAAAGTGACGGTTAATGGAGAGCTTCTGTACATTAGCTGACTCTGTGATCACTTTCCATTTTGTTCTGAATTAGTTGAAATTATTCTACTTAGTGTGCAAACTCAAATGAGAATGCATTAGAAATTTGGTTTGTTTTAGGTTTTGTCCTAAATGTCCCTTGGGCCATTCTGGGTTTCTCTCCCTGTCTTTGAAGGCTCTATCTGCAGCACACTGATCCAGTTTAGGCCTGATATGGTGCTTATCTCATCACATCTCTAAGATCAGCCTTGTCGCTTATTTCCTCTCACGTGGGAATGTGAAGAGCCCTTCCAAATGGTCGTCACATGTTGAATTCCTATAATTCACCAATCTGTTCTGTACAGAGGACTTCAATTAGAGAATCTCCATACTCTCAATTTTGTCCAAGCTTTCTCCCTTGAAAGTAGCTTTTGTGAACTTCACTAAGTCAGAGTTAGGGAAGATGTGGTCTCTGATCTTGGGCTTTGCAGAGTTGCTGACTGGCATGATGTGCTGGTCGGCGTAGTCTCTGGAATGCTGAGTGTGTTCCAGGATTCCATAATCTGTCTTGTTTAGTGTACTGCCTGTAGGTTACCAGTCATTACTTGAAAAGAAAATTGTCTTCTCTGTTCCATGGATCTGAATTTTAACCGCAGCTGTGCTATAAGTCAAGTATATGCATTTCTGAATTCAGTCTATTAATTTCTGCTCACTGAGTACATATTTCAGGAGTGTGGAAGATTAGATGGGCATGGTGGTAGGTGTAAAGTGTGGCTATATTCATATGACTACATATTGCAAGAGGTGATACGAAATTGGTGATTTTTTTTTTTAACTCAAACTACAGCTACTGACAATAGTTTAAAACTCCTACTGTGTTTTTGCAGTTCGTCTCCCCAGGTGGGAGAGTTGTGATTGGAATACTATTATAAAATTGCTGTTGCTTTAGATGGCTCTATTTTTATACAACTTGCTTTTAAAAAGATTTTTTAAAATATGTACCCTCAAACATCAAAAGCACATTTCGACTCATTTTTTTAAAAGGAAAATAAGTTTAATGGATGTGAAAATACATGAAAACAAGTATGTTTGCTAGGATTGTGATAATGGGCATGGGGGGTAGTGGAGGAGTTTTAAGGTGGTTGCAAACACTGAATCAGGTTCACTTCTCTGCATGATGAGATTGATGGGCTGCGGGACCAGGAGTGAGGACACTGGGGTCTGGTCTGGGCTCTGCCCCAGTCTCCTTTCCTGCCTTTTTTTTATGCAAATATTCGCACCT
>ML111946.1:130824-220286 GCA_003697995.1 Taxidea taxus jeffersonii | reverse complement strand
TCTGCCAGTGTATATATTAAAATTCATACCAGTACCTTTAATTTTGGTTCAACATAAGGGGAATCCAGCCTTTCCCTCTTCCTTATTTATAACTCCCTTCCTTTCCACTGAGAAGACTGGCTCCCGTCATGCACAATATACTGACTTCTTCAATCCTAGAATAAACAGGGTAGTTTTGAAATTGCTTCTCTATGCCCTTGGAAAATATACCTACTATTTGTGTGCACTTTTTTGGTCTTTAGCCTTAGATTATATAGTCAGTGTATTATTTTCCAGGGTGATCGAGGTTACCCGCCTTCAACATAGTGATGCCATCCATTTGTAATACAGCTAATTTAATTTCTTGTGTTTGTATGCCATCTTCTCACATTTATTTATTTTACTTATTTTTATTTTTTAAAGATTTTATTTATTTATCTGCAAGAGAGAGAGAGGGAGAGAGTGAGAGCAAGTGTGAGCGAGAGGAGAGGCAGAGGGAGAAACAGACTCCCTACAGAGCACAGAGCCCAACTTGGGACTCAATCCCAGGACCCTGAGCCAAAGGCAGGCACTTAACTGACTGAGCCACCCAAGTGCCTCTACATTTATTTATTTTAATTGTGTATTACATAATATGTAAAACCTTTCCATAGTTCTAAAGTCAGAAATATACGAAGAGTTATCTTCAGAGAGATGTCATTCTTTCCGTCGCATCTACTCCAGTTCCATGTACACAGTTCTCCATTCTGCTCCCACTTATCCCTTGGATGTAACTATTCTCCTTAGTGCCTGGTAGATGCCTTCTGTGTTTCAGTTTATACAAGTGAGCCAGGTACATGGGAAATGTATACATTCTTCTCTACCCAACAATAGGAAATGCATATGTATAAAATATGTTCATTGCAGCATTGTCTATACTGGGAAAATATTATGAACAACCTATATGTACACACGTAGGAGAAAGGTTGGGTTAACTATTATAAATTATACATCCATACACACTGGTGCTGGGCTGTGTAGCTATAACAAAAATGACGATCTCTAGGAACTGATCTGGAGATATTCTAGGATATATTGTTAAGTTGAAATACATAAGTACATAAGGAATAGCTTTAAGAGAAGATCCCTCCTGGGACGACTGGGTGGCTCAGTCGGTTGGGCAGCTGCCTTCGGCATGGGTCATGATCCCAGGGTCCTGGGATTGAGTCCCACCTTGGGCTCCTTTCTAAGCAGGGAGCCTGCTTCTCTCTCTCTGCCTCTGCCTGCCTCTCTGCCTACTTGTGATCTCTCTCTCTCTCTCTCTCTGACAAATGAGTAAATAAATCTTTAAAAAAAAAAAAAAGAGAAGATCTCTACTAGAAAGTCCTTATAGAGTGTGCCTTCATGAAATTTCTTCCTGTCCCTTCTTTGTCTAAAATTCTCTCAGTGGAGAATGATCTCTTCAGCGTGTAGGTTTTAAACACCACCACCCCCCCAAAAAAAAGTGAGGGATAACAAAATAATGAACTGTTACCAGTCATTACAATCGGAGGGATGAAGGGTGTTAGAACATCCTTGGTCAAAGATGGCAGAAATGATCTCCTAGGGCTAGCCCACACTGGGAGGAAGGGGGAAGGGTATCACGGACTGGGCTATAATTTAGTCAGTGGAAGTAACAACCAGCCACAGATCTCTTGACCTAAAATGGTACTAGTAATTCTGTTACCGTGCAGGGAACTGAGCCTGCCATGTATATACTACTCTTCATTGCGACTCTCACAAAGAATATAGTATATGGCCTTTGCACAATGATCCTGCAACACTTTCTCTTTCTTCCCACAATGCAGCATCTTGTGGAATTAGAGATTCTCATTCTCTTTCCCTTTCTCTCTCTCCCTCTGCACCTGCCCATTGAAAGAATGATTTTATGTTCTTCTCTCTCTCTCTCCCCCTGCTTTCATGATCTTCCACAATTCCTGTTTGCCATTAATTTTTTTTTTGTTTTTCTCATTTTCTCACTTCTCCCCTATATTAAAAAAAAAGGGAAGAGTTCAGACATGCTAGACTTTCTCACCAGCGCAGGAACTGTGCCCTCTCTTGATGATAACCTGATGGTAAATGAATCATGTTGCAGACCAGTGTGTTTGGAGTGGACGTGAGAACGTGTCCTTACATCTTCCTGGAGAGAGAAAACATTCCTAAGTATTGGGAACATGCTAGAACTCTTGAACTTGCTTATCTCAACTATGCACACTCCAGAGTACTTCAATTCTGAATCTGTAATGGTATAAAACAGCAGATCTAAAATAGTGATGTCAACAATTAAAACAAAAAATGTGGCATTGGAGACATCTGTAAAACAAAATGGGCAAGAAGAGTGAATTTATCGTGGCGCTTCTCTGGGCTGCAGGAACCTTGAAGCTTGCATTTACAGGCTTGTTTGACCAGATGCACCAAACCAGGTAAATCATTCTTCTGTGTGGTGTGGAGCATAACAAAAAGATTGCCAGTCCCTGAGTCACTTACAATAGCCTAGGCTCCTTCCTTTCTCCCTGCCTCTCTGTATTTTTATACTTCTCTATACTTCTATTTTAAATGTATTAACAAGGAGATTTCTTTGACTGTGTGCATTTGCACACAGATGTCATCCTGCTTTTGGCTTTAATGGAAATAGTGTTTTAATAATGTGGCAGAACATTATTATGGGGGAGCAAAATAGATCAAGGTACATCCGTTAAGTGATTTATTTCCAAATGCCTAGGAGAAGAAAGAGGTCTTAAGGCTGGGACAGCTATAATAGTATTATTTAGGTTTTGAAACATCATTTTGGTTAACTTGGTGATTTTCCCAATTTTTATTTTGAAAAATTTCAAACCTATAGAGAAGTTGAAAGAACAGCAGATACACTTGGGTGCAGTTCTCATTCAGATTTACCAGTGACTGATATTTTGTAACATTTGCTTTCTCTCTCTTTCTCTCACACCTACACAAAGAGTTTTAAACTAACCTCTTTTAAAGAAATTTGCAGAAATGTTTATAGTTTATTCCTGAATACACGAACTTATATTTCCTGCCAAAAACAAAGGCATTCTGTTGAATTGTAACATATCACACTCAAGAAACTTGATATAAATTTAAATATTTAATACAAATTTATTTAGGGGCACCTGGGTGGCTCACTTGGCTAAGCATCCAACTCTTGATTTCAGTTTAGGTCATGGTCTCCGGATTATGGGATGGAGCCCTGCATCTGGCTCTGCGCTCTGCGGGGAGTCTGCTTGACATTCTTTCCCTCTCCCTTTCCCCCCTCCCCCTGCTCACAGACATGCTCACTTGCTCTATGATAAATAAATAAATCTTAAAAAAATGTATTTAATAGAAGTTAAGCTGTATAATATGAATTTAAGATAACATGATATAATCACGTATTATATATAACATGTATAATATATATTATATAATGTATTCATTATGGACTGAATGTATCCCACAAGATTCATAGGTTAAAACCCTAACCCTCAATGTGATGGTGTTTGGAGATGGAACCTTTGGGAGGTAATGAGGGTTAGATGAAGTCATGAGAGTGGGGCCCTTATGCTGGGATTAGTGCCTTTCTAAGAAAAGATAATAGAGAGCTTCCTCTCCCTATCTAAGTGCACACGCTAAGGGAAGGCCATGTGAGTAAACAGTGAGAAAGTGGCCTTGTGCAGGCCTGGGAGCGAGCTCTCACTAGAACCTGATCTTGGACCAGTGTCCAGATCTGTGAGAAAAGAAATTTCAGTTTTTGAAGCCGCTGAATCTGTGGTATTTTGGTATAGCAGCTTGCATTAAGATGCCACTATAAAATTATTGTATAATATATTATGATGTAATATAGATATATTTAAGATAATATATCTTAATCCTACTTTAAACACATTTTATCTAGCAATGTAAGGACTTAATGTTCTACAGAACGATGTCGGCGATGAGCATGCAGTCATGACAAGACCTGTCTCTCCCGTGGTCTCTGTCCCTAAAGAGTGAGCTTCTAAAAGGTCAAGGATCAGGTGTAATTTAGGATTCACTTACTAGCCATCTTTATATTCTCAGCATCCAAATAATGCTAGTGGAATGCAGAAAACTTGATGAGTGGAGCTGTACATTTTATTTAAATTAATGGGTGGAATGATACTCCTTTCAATAGTCAGGTTTTAGGGCCTTTGAAATAGAATTCAAGTATACATACACTTAGAGATAGTGCTTTTATGGTCGAGTGGAAAACACTAATGGGGATATTTATCAAGAGCAACTGGGCAGGTGTTCGCTCAGATTTTTCTTGCCTCTGCCTGAGAAGACTCTAATCTCTATAATGTGGGTAGAGCTACTGTCTCAGCAGCTTCCCCCTCTTGCCTTGGTCCAGTAGGACTGAGTTTGCCTAACTGGCTATATTCATCCATAGATGCATCCCCTAGAGTTCTTTTTTCTCTGCTTTTGTCTTTGTTTGCAAGCAGCTCCCCTAGGAATAGGCATGTTGTTTTTTCTGGGATGGTATATAGACTATTTTAGGTTTCCTCTCCAATTTTTGGTCTCCTTTATTAACCCTCAGAATAGACTATCATGAGCAGACCTGTGTCTTATGAGCTTTTTGTTCAGTAACGATTTTATTAGATCTTTCTCTTCTATGATTTCCCTGTATGTTCAATAGTCATATTGTCAGTGGCACAAGGAATGGAAAGTTAAAGCCGTGCTCACTTGTTTCCTGGGTTGCAGTTTTCTTTTTATTTGCTTTGTGTTTGGCATCTCTTTTCTTTCTATGTTCTTATTTTCCACTCTTAGGAATATTCTAGGTGTGTTTCCCTTTCTTCATTTTTCTTATACCTTGAGATCAATTTAGTGATGAACATTTTATCCACAGTGCCTAAGAAGCTCACACACCTGTTGGTCGGGGGTGTGTGTAGGCTTTTGCTAATTAAATTTTATCTGTGGTCTTTCTCGCTTGAACCTAGTGAAATATGACTCTGTGATAATCTATAGGGCAGAATAAATGCCATGGATTAACCATGGCTATTCATTTCTAGGGAAGGTTTTCAAATGGATAATTAAAAAAAAAAAAGCTTGGGTGCTCTGCCATGGCATATGGCAAAGCTAAGATAAAGAAAAAATATAGTTTGTAGTAACAGATGGATTTGAACCACACTTGGATCTGCTGAATACTTTAATATTTAATTTACAATGAATCTTTAATATAACATTTAACTAAGTGTTCTGTCATATTCTTTTAAATATATGAAGCCTTTTCAGTGTAATTGTGTCTAGAAGATTTCATAAGAATATTGAAATGTTTAAAATTAAAACTGTCGTTGGAGGGGGGAAAAAACAGTAATTTTCCCAAGATTTTTATGGTTCACTTTTATTTGCGCTGTTTAGAATGTTATATATATATTTTTAACAGTCTGTCAACTTCTGCTTTATTTCCTGTTAGCTGAAAAAAAAATGGAACCAAATAATAAAAGTAACTTTCGTCGTGAAAATGAAGCATACGTGACAGCCATGCTGAGGCTCCTGGATCCATTCTATTTGTTGGTACGGAGCCTGGTACCAGCATAGTTTTCTAACAGCGGGAGAAATTATGGGGTGCAGCATAATCAGGGGTGCCCCCCTTCACGGGGAGAGGCAGAATTAATGGAGGCAGGAAGGAAGTGCTGAAACAGCCTCGTCAGTCTCATCTAAAGAAACTCAAGGCACATTTCTGTTGAATTCCTCATTGTGTACCTGTTTCATTTCATCCAAGATTCATTTTTGATTTTTTCAAGAAGTGTATCAGGCAGTTGGAATGGAGGGTGTAAGTAAGGTGTGTTCTGATGTAGCCTCAATCTGCTTTGCCGTTGGACTGTTGCGTCGTAGTCATTTTGTGACACCTGGGTCCCATTAATGCAGAAGAGAGAAAGGAAAAAACAGGGTGCTCTTTCTGGGCTAGTGTTAATTTCAGTACTTCCCTCCCTTGCACTTGATGACATCCTCTGTTTTTGCATGTGTTTGATTGGCATTATCCTTTTTTTAAAAAAGTATAGAAGATGTTAGAGGAATGAAAGGTTTATTGTAGCTGATGGCCCAGTGTCACGCTTTTGTCTAGTAAATGCGTGGGATGAGAAAGAACCCCACGGATGGAAGGTCTGTCTTTCCTGGTTTGGGAAATGGAACTTGAACCATTTTGTAGTTTCTTAGGTATTGAGAGCTGTCAGCACTTCTCAAGCCTCTCCTGGAAGGAGAAGTTGGTCCCAGTTATAATTCTTGCAGTCTGAATCTCCGGACACTCCTGGAACATCCTTTTATAATTCTGAGTTCTAGAGGTTTTTTGGTTTGGTTATAGTTTTATCTGTCTAAGTGTGTATTGTGGTAAGTATTTCTGCATAGTGTCCCATCAGGAAGTTCAGATGTTTAGATGTTTAAGTTAAAGATATTTCTTTTTTTTTTTTTTAAAGATTTTATTTATTTATTTGACAGACAGAAATCACAAGTAGGCAGAGAGGCAGGCACAGAGAGAGGGAGAGGTAGGCTCCCTGCTGAGCAGAGAGCCAGATACGGGGGCTCGATGCCAGGACCCTGGGATCATGACCTGAGCCGAAGGCAGAGGCTTTAACCCACTGAGCCACCCAGGTGCCCCTAAGTTAAAGATATTTCTGCAGTGGTTCTTCGTAAGGTTCTTCCTTTTGAACAGATCAAACAAGTATGAAAATGAACAGTTGTCTGACTGGGTGGGTTAGGAGGAGTCATGGGGACATTTGTCACCTACTCTTTGGTTCTTTGATCTGAGCCTCTGATGAGTCCCATTATTCCTTTCACTACCCCCACCCTCACGCTGACCTTCAATAATGACATGAGAGGATACGTTTCTTGATTTGGCTCCTCACTAGTTTTGGGCCCTTTGAAACTGCATTGATCTTGTATATTTGTAGGGGTTAATATATTTTTGCAGAAGAACCACATTGGCTTATCTAACAAAGCCATCGTCTGATGTGTGAAGATGAAGCTTTGGAAGGAAAGGGAATAGGCACCCAGGTTCCTAACGGGTCAGGCAGTCTGAATACTTTAATTCTACCCATCCCTTTCCTATTTCCTTTGACCGAATGATCTTTTTGTCCAGCCCAGTGAACGCCAAAATACAATTCAATTTCAGGGCCAATGATCTGCTTTATTTCTCATGCCAGGTAAACAGCATCTTCATTTTCTCCGCCTGGTCCACTCCCATCTCACACCGTGGCTAGTGCAGATACCCTTTCCAGAAGGCTAGCCTTTCCTCTTGTATTTCTACAGTGGCTTCGTATATAAAAAAGAATAACTTCGCTCATGCACAGTCTTTCCTGATTCTGAAGTACCCCAAATGGCAGTGTTCTCCAAGTAGTTTTACTTTTTAAACAAATAAGAGTACAAAGTGAAATGAATTGTGAGTTATTTGTGCCCCACTGTTCAGTGACATTACCGCACCATATGGTGCTACACTGAATGATTTCAAACATACTGGGAAATGTTACCTACTCCACGGTACACTAGGCATTTCTTTAAAAAATACATGTAGCAATAAAGCATGGCCATATTTATCCTTCTCTTCTGTCAGGCACATTTTTTTTTTTTTAAACACAGCTTTTATTTTCTAGTTAATAAGCATCACATAATAGGAAGCCGCATGCCCGTTCTCCTTGCACTGGGACATATGCATGAGCCGGTGAAGGTTTAATTACTATCTCTGGTGCAATAAAGCGACAGTTCGTGCAGCCAAGGGGCCCCCTGATAAGGCAGATGATGTTGTTATTTTGGATTTATCCTGTCTTGAGAACTTATCAGCTGTGCATTTAGGATTGGCTTACCCTGGAAAGCGGATAGGGAATTGAGAGGAGAGACCAGAATCAACGATCTGCAGTTACACACTGTGTGAACATGTAAACCCCAGAGTTAACTCAAAATTCTGAGTCTAAACTCGTCTTCACTTTTTGGTATCATTATAGGGGAAAAAAAATGTCGATGAATACATCAGTACAGGAGGCTTCCTTATCTCATTTGAGTACCAGGGTTCCGGAGATTAAACTGGTCTTTCTTTGCTGTGTTTTATTTTCCAAGATGGGCTGGGAACTATTTTGTCTTAAGAGAAGGGATAAGCAAGTGGGTGAATGATGTCCATTGAAAAGACTATTTTTTTATACGATGAATTAGCTGCAAAAAATACCCTGAACTTTGCAGAGAAATCGTGGGGTTTTTTTTGGTGACATACTGGTAGTCTTATATACATCTTAAATGTGTATTGATGATGTTGCGTCTCGGTTGGAGAAATTACCGCTGTACTTTTACTTCGCTTTCACCATAAACTGTTCCTTTGCTGTTAAGTACTGGAAGTAATTCACTTAAATGATGACAGGATGTATATGTTTTAAATAGACTTTGTCTGCTGTTCCCAGCCAGGTGTCCAAAGATGATGATGTAACGGTAAGGGTTGAAAGTTGCACTTTTGTTCCAAAAGAAGTTGGAGGAAAGAAATACTAGTGAGAATGATTTTTCAAAGGGTATTTGCCCATTTCTGGTCAGAATGAGAAGCTGCTATGAAAACAGTCTCCTGAGGGCTGATAAGAAGGTAACATACAGCTTAGAGGATGCATAAAGCTTTTAGTGTATAAAGGATGGACTTGATATGGTAGAGCTAGGTTGGGTCCATAAAGAGACCAGATCCATAGGAGACTATTAGGAATTAGCAGCCTCTTCCCTCCCACCCTACTCCCTTCTACCCACATTCGTATCCCAATCCACATGGAACCTCAGCAGGCTCCCAAATGCTTGTTACTGTTCCCCCCCACGCCCCCCTTTCCAAACACACACACACACACACACAAAACTCACTTCAGTTAGACTTCATTGTCCTCTGCTTTCCAACAGAGGTCACAAGCATACTTTCAGGATCTTCATCGATTCCTACCCTTTGTGGGGAAAAGTGAAATTGGTGGCAAGTTTGGATTGTGGAATTTAAAAACTGGAGCATATTTTATTGCTGCGGAATGCTTTGTGAACTAAAAGCTCACAGGTCTGCTTTAATAAGGAGGTAAGATTTGTTTTAATTAGCTTTAGCAGATCAAGTTTTTGTAGATAAATGAACCTTCTGAGAATGAGAAAAATTGTTTTATTATAAGGAGCTAAATGTTCTTTTTACAACCTTTTCTATATTATTTATTTGCATGGTGTTTTTTTATTTTTTTAATTTTTTAATTTTTTTTAGATCTAAACATTCTTTGTTTTTTTAATTTTTTTTTTAAAGATTTTATTTATTTACTTGTTAGAGAGAGAGAGTGTGAGCACAGGCAGACAGACAGAGAGGCAGGCAGAGGCAGAGGGAGAAGCAGGCTCCCTGCTGAACAAGGTGGGACTCGATCCCAGGACGCTGGGATCATGACCTGAGCCGAAGGCAGCCGCTTAACCAACTGAGCCACCCAGGTGTCCCTGCATGGTGTTTTTTTAATCATGTGGTATCAAGGTGGAGGTCAGCTAAGAATTATATGCAGATTATTAGAGTCTATAACAAATGGTTGAAAGTAGTGAGCTTGTTTTATAGGGAAAGATGTGAACTGCAATCTAGGTTGGAAAAACTAATCTTTTACTTACATGTGGGTTCATGTTATCTCTCGCATATTGAAAGGGGAGGAAGAAAGAGGTCTTATTAAGTTTGCTTTCTGTTAAAGACTGTCCACAGAAGAACCACAAAGTATTGCAGCAAAAAGTGTCTGTTGCCAACCCTTTGCTAAAGGATCAAGATATTTAGTATGAATTACTGAAGTATGCCTTTCTCAAGAGTTCATACCTTGAGAATTGGCTTACTTGCTGGTATGCTGGTACTGGGGAAGAGAGAGAAGAGAAAGAAAGGGTGTATGAAGGAATCCACCTATAGGAATTAGAGATGGTTATAAGAAACCCCCGGCTGCCGTTGAGCTTTTATCTAATAAAAAAGAACAGACACACAAAACATAACGGTGAGTTATAGTTCAGACCGCACGAATGACGGCAAACCAATCCTCATACAATAACAATAGTAACAAATAAGATTAATGGTGGTGGCTTTACAATCTATATTTAATTTTGACCGTGGGAATTCCATTTGTTAGAAATCACTAACATTTTAGAGCAACGGAATAAATAAAGGTCGTTGAGAATTTTCTTCTCTAATCCAAACTATTGATTTCAGTTGAGTTTCATGGAGGCTGTAGTTCCTGAAGCTATAGAGGATTTGCTGGGCAACTAAATTTGTCCCATTAGTTTAATTGCTTTTTTGAAAAGAGGAATTATATTATTAATCCCTTTAGAATAGGAACCCAGGGTGGTATTTGGATTCCCATATGATCATTTCTAGAGTCTTCCAATATGAAAATTCCAGGTAGGTGGACCTGGGTGGCACAGTTGGTTAAGCCTCTGACTTGGTTTTGGCTCAGGTCGTGATCTCAGGGTCCTGGGATCCAGCCCCACGTCTGGTTCCTTGCTCAAGAAGGAGTCTGCTTGAGATGGTCTCCCTCACTCTGTGCCCCTCCCCCGGCTTGTGTGAGCTCTCTCTCTCTCAAAAAAAAAAAAAAAAAAAATCAAAAAAAAGAAAAAAAGGAGATTCCAGGTAAAAAAAGTCTTTGTGCTTTTGTACCTCCTGAATCTCCGAAGAAATGTGAGACAATCCTAGAAGTTGGTTTCTGCCAACTGCAGTCTGTATCTCATTGTGCCAAAGTTCTTATATTGTGCATTTTATTATTCACAGAAAATCTTACCACTTTCTATCTTTAGTAAGACTGATGTTTCAGAAATGGATTAAATGCACCTTAGTGGAGCTGAAGCATAAGCAGAGCACACTGAGTATTGTCTTCTTGGGGGAACCCCTTCAGTTTGGTGTTCCTCATCAGCACTTACATCGTGTGTCCTTTTGATTCTGACCATCCTGGTGGGTGGAAGCAGCAGCTCACTGTGGTTCTGATTTTTATTTTCTTGGTGACTAATGCAGAGACCTATCCAGGGTGGTTTAGGAAAGAGAAACAGATTGGTGGAATGCAATGGATGGTTCAGAAATGAACACTCACACTTAACGGTCAGTGGATCATCAACAAGCATTCTGTGTATCCTGCACCTTCCCTTGCACTAGCCAGCATGTAAGCACCAGTGATGGAAGCACAGACAGGCACTTAGGAATTTTAAACCTCTCCCCGAAGGCCTTTGCTTAAAAGGCTTTTCTTATCATAACTTTGGACAATAGACCAGAAGGAATTTCTGCACAGTAAAATATTTGATAAAGAAAATGATGTTGGCTTATGTGATGTCCTTTGTGAGATAGAAGAGATATAGGGCTCCCTGGGCGAGTGAGTACAATCCATGGAATGCTGGCTGGTCAGCATGGTTGGGAAGAGGCTCTGAGCTAAATAACTCAAGTTATATGTATGTGAGTGAGCAGGGCTATTTGGAGGGGAAGGTGGGAAAGCAGATGCTTCTTTGCTAATGAATGCCACTGAGAAGAAGAGAGAGTTGATAAGAATATGTGGCAAGGCATATCCTCCAAATCTGTGACCCTTTGGGTTTTCTTGGAAGTCAGTCCCAACTCCAGACATTTCAGTGACTCCTCATGCCAGATGCTGGGATCCATTCACAGAGCCTTCTACCTACCTCTGCATTACCCATGTGCTCTCTGATGCAAAGTCTCTGCTCTGTACCCAGCCATGGTCTTCCTTCCTCTCTTAGCTCATGGTTTTCCTCTAGCCAGCAGCCATCATCCCAGCCCACCATAGTCCATGTACCTACAAAAATCCTAACCGTCTCATAAAAATGCCCTTGACTACTCCATCTCATAATGCTTGCTCTCTTTTCTACTTGCCTTTGGTATAAACTTGGGTCGCCATCTGTGAGTCCTTACTTCTTACATATTTCTTTTACGTCGGCGTCATCTTTTCCAGTTCACAGATGATACACTGCAGAGTGCTTTGTTGCTCAGCAAATACTTGTTTGGCCACGTGGATCATTGCAGACCCTGGTGACAGAACTGCCTTTGAATGTCTGACCTGAGCTGGGATCCGGTAGTCCTCTCGCCTTTGTCACAGGGCAACGCTATCTGGTAGACCCTTATCCTGGCTCAGGTGCAGGAGGACTACCGTCCTGTAATGTGGAGCATAGGTCTCTTATCTGCATTTTAAATCTTCCAGGAGCTCCTGAACCTGGCTCCCACCATGCACAGCCTCCTGCAGAGCCCAGTGGGAGCACAAGGGCAGAGAGAGTGAGCGGCATGGCTCTGCAGGCTTTGGGTTCAGGGTGATTAAAGCGGAGTGCGTCTGTAAGTGCTGCACAGTGGGAAGGCTCCCCATGTCACCTCCTTGTCTGCTGACCCCATCTGCCTGCTGTGCAGCCCGGGAATATATTAGTAAACCTCTAGAGGAGTGCAGGGACAGCTTGAATTCCTTTGATTTGTCTGCCCTTTTCCCTCTAGTTTCTCTGTGTTTACATAGAAAGGTGGTGACATGTCTTAGAGGAGTCTCCAGGTGAGCCATGGGGAAGACATTCATATAGGTGGATACTGGTGGGTCCCTGGGACACCATGGGTCACTTTTTTGAAGGACTTAGTAAAAGGGTCACATCTCCAATTTTTTTTTTTTTAATATGCTCTTCTTTCGAGTCTCCATTTGCTTTGAGCTCCCAGTTCTCCTGAGAGAAGTTGTCCATTTCTATTGTATATACTTTATTTCTGCTTTCCTTCTTATGAGATTCAACCTCTGTCCTCCTACCATATTACAGACATCCAGGGCTGTTGCTGGCATCCAGCTGGCATCCAGGGTTCTTGCTGCCCCTGTGTTATCCTCCCTAGAACCACTTGTATGACATTGGCTGTCCAGTGATTAGGTGATTATGAATCATTTGTAGCTACTACTGTCTCATTACTCATCTCCTGTCTGTCGTTGCCCTCATATCTTTAGTGCTCTTTAAAACTCCACGGTGAGGATAAACATGTGGGCTTCCTAACTCTGATGCGTGTATCTCCTTGCCTACAGTGCCTTATGACAGCCCTTCCTCTGAGGGCATACACACGGGGACCTTAAGAACATCTCCTGACAGATGGGAAGACCTGTATGAGCACCATTTTCTGCCCATGGAGGAAATTTGTACCTCGGACTCACTTTTCATGTGGCTTCTACCCTCCTGTGCTCCTGTTGCATTTCCCTGGAGGCTCCAGCCTCCTTCTTGGGTTTCAGGCAGAGCAAAAAGGATGGAGGAACCCGGCCCAGTTCTAAAGGGTCAGGAAAGCCTTCCATTCTGTGTCTGACTGAAAAGGATGTGTCAGCTCATATGTGAAGCAGAAGCCCCTGTCCCAGGGCCCTCGGTGTATCCTTTGTCCTAGGTTCTCCTGCCCGACAATCCCTGTGTCCCAGAGTGTGGCCTGGCTCTCCTGTTTGACACTGACTCATGCTCCTGCTTCCAAACTATAAGCTGAGGTTGTGTCAAGAGGTTTTGCCACCTCCGGTTTGGCCCATAGACAAAACCTCATCTTACCCCCTGAGTCGGCGTATTTGGGTGTCTCCTGCTAACAGGGTTGGGCATCCTCCCTCAACCACAGTGTGCAGCTCCCATGTTTTTGGCTGCATCTGCCTGATCCTGACCTGGTTTCTGGTTTTCACCCATGCTGGAAAGCTCTGTGGTCACTCAGGACACGGTGTTCAAGCCTCCATCTCTTCATTTCATGAGCTTCACTGGCTCATGAAAGCCGTAGACAGAGCTGAACTATCTGAGGATATTTGGATTTTAAGGCTTTTACTTTCTTTTAAGGCTTTTACTTTTTTAGGGGGCTGGGAGGGATAGATGGAGAGGAAGAAAATCTCAAGCAGACTCCCCACTGAGTACAGAGAGCCCCATGCAGGGATCGATCTCAGGGCCCTGAGATCTCGACTGGAGCCAAAAACGAGAGTTGAACACTTAACCGACTGAGCCACCCAGGTGCCCCGATCGGAGTATTTCTGTCAAACATCTGGGTTGTGGAAGTTCCGTGGGGTGATGGCACCGTGGAAGGAAGAACGAGGACTGAAACAGGTGGGCCCTGCAATTGTGGTGATGGGCTAGGAATTCCTACCCCTCCAGTCCTGTTGCCTTCTCATGGTGCTCCTCTCATTCCATTAAAAAAGCAGGAGGCGACGTCCCTGGTTATGTCAGGTCACAGGTGTGGAGGTGCCCCCCACAGGTGTCCTGATTATCGAGAGAGCCCCAGAAAGAAGGTTAGCAGGAAATTCTCTGGTCTCTCTCTCTCTCTTTTATAGCTACTGCCCATGTCAAGGAGAATAGATGTTTCTTTTGATTTCCTATATTGCTGATTGGGGAAATAGGAGCGATAACACTAGAGTTGTAGTCTCCTGAGCTGAGGGAAGAATAAAAGCCATCTAATTCAGCCTGCTCATTTGACAGGAGATAACTGAAGCCTAGGGTGATTTACGTGTTCTGCCAAGGTCACCGCTGCCAAGCTTTCCCTCTCCAGGGTTCTTCCCATTTGCTCTGACAGTGTCCACATTGTTTTCTTACATTTTAGCTCATTTCCCACCAATAGTTCACCTTCTTCTTGGCTCTCTCTACAAATGACATCACACCCAACTCCTCCGTCTTCCAAGTTGAAGCCCTTGACATCTCTGCCCTTTCTCTTGACCCCTGTCAGTTACTAGGACTGGTGGATTCTCCCATCTCTAGATCCGTTCTTACGTGTTCCCTTCCTTCTGTTATCTTTGTCTTCTTTGGATGTGGCACTTCTGTCCACAATGACTCTTTCCCAGAACAGTCCCAGTAGTGACTGCAGTGGGTTTTCCTGACTTTCTGGGGTATTCTGCTCTAAAATCCCACAGACAGATCCATGTACTAAATGTATAGCTGTGGACCTACCTTTCTTCTCCATTGCCTTTTATCTGAGCACCGCCTCCCCTCCCCTGATTCTCTGTTACCTTAGTGTTTCTGTTTGGGACCCTGAGTCAGAAAAACCAGTGACTTAATTATATTTACACAAAGACAACTTGTATTTACACAAAGGCTTCTGTGAGGAGAGACAGAGGAAATATTGGTGCTTCCTTAAGGTTAGCTTTTCCTTGTCTCATAGCCTGAACAGTGTACACTTTGACAAGTAAGCTTGCCATTTTTATATATTTGTATTATATACTAGTATACATTTAATATACATACCTACACAAACACAAATGTGCATGAATATATTTGAATATATTACAGTATGGGCCCGTGAATTATGGCTGGAAAGAATGTTGTTGCATCTAAGGGCATGATTTTTTTTAGGGGGAAGTTGAAATCTTTCTGTGAGGAATACAATGTAAGGAGTTTTGGGGTGTGATTTCTTGAATGTTGATTATATTTTTAAAATTATAATCTCATGTTTTTAAGAATCTGCCTTCCGGATTAGAAAGCGAAAGGGAAGGCTTCTTTGAACTTGATCTCATAAAGCAGAGGAAGCAAACAGTTTACTTTAAAATTGCAAATTCTACAATGAAGGAAGATTTGGGATTTTACACAATTAGAAATCACATACACTGCTAATTATAGCAATATGTCACTCTGGGTATATTGTGTGGGAACTGATAGGATGTATATGTTTGAGTCATAGTTCTTATGTTAAACTTGTAGGAGGTTTTAGATCTGCTCTCGAGAGAAATAAAGAAGCCCTGAAAACGAAGCGCTTGATCTAACATCATGTTCTCTGGGACCCTTGCTCTAGCCATTAGCCTTACAATCTCCCCCAAAATATTCACTGGGTAATCGATAGAATGGGTATTGTGTCAGCCCCTGTGGATAGACAGAAAGCTCTGTGTGTGTGCTTGTGTGCGTGTGTGTGTGTGTGTGAGAGAGAGAGAGAGAGAGAAAGAGAGAGAAAATTCTACCAGGAAGAATTACTGACCTAGTTAAATATATAAGGTAGTCAATTAATATAATCAGCATGGAAAATCAGCTTCCTCAGTGTTCTAGAGGAATGGAAGCGGGAACTCCCAGGAATCTGAATGAGATCTCTGTGGGTTGACTGGTGTGATCAGGAAAACTTTTATGGACTAAATGATACTTAAATTTTGCCTGTAGAGTCCAAATAATTTATCTTGTTCTTTTTACCTCTACCTATTCCAGGGTCCTGAATCCTGGGTGATTTATAACCATAGACGTTCACACTGGAGAGGAGCTGGGCCAGCTAAGGCTCTGTTAACAGATCCCTTCTAGCTGTAGCATTCCACCCCCCCCCCACCCCTACCCCTGCCCCCGCACAGGGCATCAGCTCTGGTGAGATCCTACACTAATCACCAGCTCTGCTCCCAGCTCCTGTGCAGTACTCTGCTATGGCCGTTATTATGTTTCTTAACTGTTATTATTTAGAGTGAGTAATTTAATTCAAGAAAAGATGATCTATATTCTTTTAAGTTTCATTAAGTGGTCATTAGAATGCTTAATCTCATGCAGCTTTACCCCCCCCCCCGCCCAGTCGGAAGCACTGCCATTAGTTTAGATAGCACTTATTAAATTTTTAGCCCTGCCAAGCCACGCTGGTAACATGAAATATTGAAGTTTTGCTCCTTTGATTCTAGCAGAAAGCCTTATCACAAAGCATATAGTCACCCTGCGCTCTGTACACATGCCTGGGTTTGATTTAACAGAGCCCCAGCTTCGTCTCCTCTTCGTGCATTCTTGTCATAGATTTCTGCTGCTTTGGTTTTGTGCCAGAGTTTGCATTTCATACGAAATCTTCATTAACTTCAAAGGTGAGTGGATGTTAGGACAGCAGCACTGCCAAGATCACCTGTTTGAAGGGCGGAAGGGATATCAAAAGTGAGTGTTGCGGTGTTTTGAAAGCATTCGTCTGCCTTTTGGGATTTTAAAGTTACTTTGTAATTATGGATTATTTCCGTGCACATACATTTTTCGGTAACGAGCGCCTGAAAACCTTGACCCGGTAGACCTACCATAAAACGATCTCCAGTAACCTTGAGGAGTTCTTCGCAGTCCTGCCCAGACGAAGATAAAATCTGTCAAGGTGAATTGAAAGGCATCCAGAAGCTGAGAGTGTGAGGTTCTGTGTTTTCCCCTACAGCAGTTGATGACATTATTTGATATGAAACTTGGGCCAGACAACTGTATTTCTTATCCTCCTTTACGTGGCTGTGATGTCCTTAAACAGAAGAGGAAAAGAACATTGGAGAGATTTTTAGAATTGCCTCAAGTCTCTTTTTCTAAGAGAAAACTGAACCTGTTTGGAGTCCTTAGCTTACACCACTGTGAGCAGAGATACTTGTTCTTATTTTTTGACTTAAAAAAAAATGTAATGCTCCCTTTTGCTGATTTGGGAGTTTACGGATATTTTATTTATTTTAAAAAATACAGTTTTTTTATTCACCGTAGAGTTTACTGGCTAAAGTACTTTATCTTTTTTGCATTGTCTTGAGGCTAAGCTTTAATATTTCATTGGTGATAAATTCCAGCAGATGAATAGGAACCACAAAGGAGATTTTTGTTTTGGAGATTTCCAGTGACTGTGCCCGTGCTCACATCTCAAGGAGGACAGCCACACCTGCCAGTTTACCATTGCTTGTTCATGGAGCTCAGCACGCTGGTGCTGCTTTGTGCTCCTGGACTGTGAGCATGGCTTTGATGCTTCTGTGAAAATGTGTGCCTCCTGTTTATATCCCTGATCATCATCACTTCTTCCACTTATAGATGTGACTGTCATTTTGTTAATACTTTCCTCATTGACTTTCCAGTGAAAGTCTCAGGAATTCTCTGCCAGAAGGCTGCCCATGTTAGGCGTTAGATGGAACCTGGCTTAAAACACTCCCTGCTGAGAAGGGGGAGAGGAGAACCTGAGCCTGCATATTGAGTGGTGATCTGACAACCCATTCCAATGGAAAGAACACTTTCGTATCAGTGATCAGATTTAAGCAATTCAACAGTCGGGCAATTTGCCTTCCAGATTTTGCAGATAAGGCAACTTTGTCATAATGATATTGAACAATTCATCCAGCATCTCACCATTGGTAAAACCAGAGCCCTGGCTGGCACCTAGGACTGTTTAATTCAGGGCCCGGCTTGCTTTCACTGATCTGTGTCATTTCCCGCAGCACCTGTCACAAATAAGTGTTTTACTTAAGAATCCTAGTTAAGCGTCAAGAATATCTGTATGCATGTTACAGTAAATAGATCATGCCCTTGAGGAGCCCAGAGTCACATGGTGGAATGAATGTTGCAAGGCAAGTTGAGAAGTGCTATAAAAGTTAGATGATTATATACCCCTTCCTTTGAGTTCATAGGGGAAAACCTGACTGATGTCATCTGAGAGATTTCCAGGAGGAAAGATCTTTCCCGCTGGGCTTGAAGGCTAAGTAAGTAGGTAAGGAGCAGCTGAGCTAGGAGACATAGGCAGAAGCGTGGTGGCGTGAATGCATGTGGTTTGTGGTTGAGCTTTGGAAGACATGGTAACAAGCGAGGCTGAACAGGTGGGATTCAAAATAAATCATAGACTAAAGCTGAGTTTCCAGTGTTCCACCTTGTTTGGTCGTTGAAATGTCCTTCCTTTTTGAATAAAGCCAAGTTCGTTGTGCAAAAATGTGCCTATGACAATAGTTAAACAAACAAACAAACAAACCAAACCAACATTTAGAATAAGATGATCTCAGAAAATGATTAGTGTATTTGAGAATTAACTCTGTCTCTCAGAGTATTTAGAGTAGGTTGTGCACATAGAATAGAGGCTCAGGGAATGCTTGATTTTCCACACGAATGCGCTATAATCGTGGGTGCGTGCGTATATGTACGTTCCATCTCGCCTTGCCTTATGTTCCAGGTTCTCTCTTCTTCTTCCCCATTTAAGTTGGAAAGAGTCTCTATCTTTCAAGTCCACACCAAGCAGTCAGCCCTCTAAACGTGCCTTCTGTTGTTAATGCCTGCTTATTTGGTGAAACTTTGCTTCCAAATGTGTCGGCTTGTTCCCCTCAACTTTTTTGGCAGCTAATAATAATGCCAGACTCTTTTTTTTTTTTTTTGAGACATTATTTTTTTTTTATTTCAGGTTTTTTATTTAAACATATAATGTAACCCCACCACCCTCTCCCAACCCCTCTCCCCCCCACCCCCCTCAGTTTGTTTTATGACATTAGGAGTGTCTTTTGGTTTGTCTCCTTCCCAATCCCATCTTTTTTAATTTTTTCTTTTCCTACCACCTTAACCCCCACCCCCGTTGCATCTCCACTTCCTCATATCAGGGAGATCATGTGATACTTGTCTTTCTCCAGTTGACTTATTTTGCTAAGCATAATACGCTCTAGTTCCATCCATGTTGTCGCAAATGGTAAGATTTCATTTCTTTTGATGGCTGCATAGTATTCCATTGTATATATATACCACCTCTTCTTTATCCATTCATCTGTTGATGGACATCTAGGTTCTTTCCATAACTTGGCTATTGTGGACATTGCTGCTATAAACATTCAGGTGCATGTGCCCCTTTGGATCACTACGTTTGTATCTTTAGGGTAAATACCCAGTAGTGCAATTGCTGGGTCATAAGGTAGCTCTATTTTCAGTTTTTTGAGGAACCTCCATGCTGTTTTCCAGAGTGGTTGCACCAGCTTGCATTCCCACCAACAGTGTAGGAGGGTTCCCCTTTCTCCACATCCTCGCCAGCATGTGTCATTTCCTGACTTGTTCATTTTAGCCATTCTGACTGGTGTGAGGTGGCATCTCATTGTGGTTTTGACTTGTATTTCCCTGATGCCCAGTGATGTGGAGCACTTTTTCATGTGTCTGTTGGCCATCTGGATGACTCTTAATCAAAGTTACAGATGGTGGCACTTGCACAAACCCAAACTGGGGCAGAAGAGAAGACAGAGGTGAGCAGTTGACCCACATTTAGGGATTGTGCAAATTAATTAGCCGGTGAGAGGCACAGTTTATTTTATTCTCAGTGTTCAATTTAACAGGCTGAGTGGAGATTTTTGCCCTCCTTCTCCCCCCGCTCCCCCCAAGAAAGAAGGTTTATCTACCTACCGTTAAGGGCAGCCCTGGAGATCCATAGAGGTAAAGGTTTACATTTTGGGGGCTGTGAGTTTACAGCAGTCTGACAGCAGCATGGGAATGTCTGGGACGCTGGAAGGCATGGGGCTTAGCTTTGGAATTGGCATGAAAGGGTGGTAAATGACATTGGAGCTTTGGGGAACAGGCATTGCAGTGGAGGTGGTGAGAAAAATGTCGAGCCTCCAAGCCACGTGTTGAAAGTGTACCCCAAGTGGTATTCTGGGAATGCCAAGGTGAAGTCAAAGGAGCTTTGGCAAGAAGCCGTTGCTTGAAGCACAGTACTTCCTTAGTGAAATTCCTTTGGCGTGGCTAGTACAGTGAAGTCATAGAGATCCAGATAAGAATGGTCTCTTCAATGTCCCCCACCCCTTCCCTCTCCACCAGGCTGGGAATTTTTCCTTACAGTTGAGTGTCTAGATCTCTGTCTAGCCCACTTCTAACTGATGCAAGTGATAAGGTATTGATCCTTCTCAGTGGTGAATTTCTTTTGATTTGTTCAGGCTGTCATTCTGCACACAGACTCTTGTAGGTCCTCGTTAAGATTCTTGCACCACCTGAAACCTGCATGCCACCAGTTTTTCAATGGGGTGGTTACTCTGTTAGAGAAGGTCACACTCGCGTGGCTTTGTGTCCACATCCTTCTGCCTTCCTCTTCTCAGCAAAGACGGCCGTAGAGGCGCCCTCTTCAGAGCCGTGTGGATTTGTTAGCCAACAAAAAGGGGAATGGCTTTGTAGCTGAACGTTTCATGGTTCACAGTCATTTCCGACGTGTCTAACCCTATGCAGGTAATGGTTCCGTATCTGATGGAGGTAGACTGCCTTCACTTTCCCTTCTGACTACGATCCAATGTTCTGTATAATTATTTGTCAACTCAGGTCGCAGGCATGTCTTGTGGCATGGAACAATTACTGTATTACTCAGAATAGTAAAGGAGATAATTCTCTATTTGAAATGTCAACCTTCATGCCTCATTTGATTTTTTTAAACTTCTTTCCCCCAGTTTCTCTTTCTTTAGTAAACATTTCTGGGATGAAGAAGAACAAGGAAGTCAGCTCTCCCTTATTTTCAAACCATGGAACTCAAACTCTGTAAGAGCACTGTGTGCTCAAATTTATCAGGAACTATTAAAATTATTAGCAAAGAGTAGAAATATGATACATCTTTCTTTAAAGGGACACACACACATGCACGTGAAGCAATTTACATAAGGAAATCACTCAGCCCCGAGACCTATAAATCAGTTGCTTCCCTTTTTAATGACTTTACCTCATTGTTTTTTAACTGAAACACTGAGTGATTTCTTCTGTTAATTATTTTTTTTGTAAAAGGAGACTCAGTGCTATGAAAGGGAAATGCACAAAAAGCCCAAGGAGAGAAAAAAAAAAATGTCTAGGTTATAATTTTAGAAGAGCTATTGCTGTATTATTAACCAAACTCCAGCTGCAGCAGGTGCACTGAATCTCTGACCTATGAAAAATTGTTTGGATTCCCCCCCATTTATCTTGTTTGAGCAGTAAAGAAAATATAATTGAAGAAATGGCATTGAAGAGTATCTAAGGTTATTTGTTATCAAAAGTGGCATGCAGGAGGCTTTCCACATTAAATTCAAACTCAAGAAGTGGCTAGATCTGTGACTATGGGAAGGGACAATTTGAGTTTACCTTTTTTTGAAAGCTCTGGTAGAAAATGATATACATGGGGCTTACTTTTTTTTTTTTTTTTCTTTAAAACCGGGACTCTCTTCTGAAGGTGATAATGAGGGGGAGTCCAAGATTGAGAATGAAAAGTGACTTAGGAAATGTGATGAATGTAGTTTGCAAATGATAGATGGTGAGAAAGAATCTACCCCCCCCCCCCATAGTGACAGCATGGATCAGACACACACTGATGTATGGTGCAGATTTCTTTAACAAGGAAGACATGAGATGTAGCGAGACAAACAGGATTGGGGCACCTGGGTGGCTCAGTTGGTTAAGTGCCCAACTCTTGATTTTTGTCTCAGGTCATGATCTCAGGGTTGTGAGATCCAGCCCCACGCTGGCCTCCCTGCCATGTGGGGAGTCTTCTCTAGATTCTCTCTCTCCCTCTCCCCCTGCCTTCCTGCTCCCCCACCCCACAGCTCAGTCTGTCTCTCAAAAAAGAAAAAAACAAACAAACAAAAAAACCCAAACAGGATTGGGATCCAATGTGAAAACCCTTGAGCTGGCTCTCTGTATTTGAATCCTAGCTAGGCCACTTGGTGCCCGATCCACCATGAACCATTTCCTTAACCTCTTTGGTCTTCAGTGTCTTCCTGAAGACATCATCATAGGGATGATACAGGGATCATTGTGTTACCCACCTGTATAGATTTTATGAGTACATATGTTTAGAGATGGTGCCTGGGACCTAGTAAGCATGGAGTAAAGTTACCTATTAATTTAATTATGACTAACAATAAAAATAATTTTGGAAGAGGTGAGCTATGGTGTTTTGATAATGTGTGAATGAATGCTATCTGGTATTTCTGAAAGCAGCCTTTGATGGGATTAAACAGTTAAGAAGAGAAATAATACCAGATTTCTAAAGGAGCAGTACACAAATTGATGAGGAAAGGATCAAGAATGGGTAAAGAGTTATACTGAAGAGGTATTTCCTTAAGTCCTGTTCAGGGATTGGCTTTTTATTAAGAAGGAAGATCTGAAAACAGATGCTAATTCAGAGCCCTTCAGTTTTTAAATTTTTAAAAAATTTATTTATTTTTTATTTTATTCATTTATTTATTTTGGCTAGGGGAGGAAAAGAGGGAGAGGGAAAGAGAGAATCCCATGTAGACTCCTCATCTCTATGGGACTCAATCTCACGACCTTGAGGTCATAACCTGAGCCGAAATCTAGAGCCGGATGCGTAGCCGACTGAGCCACCCAGGCACTCCCAAATCCAGAGTGCTTTAAATTGCCTTCTCTTCCGTGTGTTAAAGAACACTGAATGTTCACTCCACCACACTTCGAGCACGTTCAGCGTGTTCTTATAAAGGCGGTGTGTTGCCTTGTTTCCACAGCATCAAGGATTTAAATCCAAACCTTCTACAGTATTATAAAACTAACCAAAATAAGTGGGTTTTCAGTCTGAGAGATCACTGGCGAATCTGTGGCATGACAGTAGTTTTTCAGTGAGGATTAGGACTCTTAGCAATCTACAGGCGTGTTTTCAGTCAGCGTGCTTCACTGCAAACATCCTGTGTAATCCCCATGCTCCAGGCTATAGATACAAACAAGTATGAAACAAGTATGAAAGATAGTTCAGTTCTCAAAATTCCATGTTTTTTTCCTAAACGGCTGTTCTCTTTTGCTTTTCTGGTTTTTGAATTGAGAGGCACTGATATGTTCCAGAATGTATTTGAATTAAGGAAATTTTGAGGTAAAATCTGAGCATTGATTAAATAAGTCAACATTTAGAAATGAAAAAAATATATAGCTCATGTATATGAAGATTTCTAAGGTTAGTAAAATGAGTAAGTTCCTACCCCCGCCCCCCGCCGAGACTTCAGGATCTCTTGGAGTGAATGGAGTAGTTCCTTTCCCTGAATCCATTCAGAGTTCATTGTGTTGCTTTTTAAAATGTAACTTTCCTATACTTCAGAGTTGAGAAATAGACTGAGGAATGTTTGGGAGGGGGTGTGTGTAGTTAGTTCTTAACTGGGTGAAAAGAAGATTCTTTAAACTTTGACCTGTGGTCATGATCCCAGGGTCCTGGGATGAATCCCAGGGATCCATCCCGCTCTCTGCTCAGCGGGGAGCCTCCTTCCCCCTCTCTCTGCCTGCCTCTCTATTTGTAATCTCTGTCTGTCAAATAAATAAATAACACCTTTTACAAAACAAACAAACAAACAAAAAAACTTTGACCTGTGGTTTTCAACACTAATTTTACCTCACAACCACCTGTGTCCAATTTTCTTTAAAAATACAGAAACTTAAAGTCGATTTCTGGAGATTCTAACTTTGTAGGTCATTTTTCACCCTGGTGTCTAATAGGCAGCTAAGGTTGAAAAGCCCTGCCTTTTTAAAAATTTAAATTCAATTTAATTAACATGTAGTGTATTATTAGTTTCAGAGGCAGAATTTAGTGATTCATCAGTTGCATATAACACCCAGTGCTCATTCCATCAAGTGCCCTCCTCAATGCCCATCACGAGTTACCCCATCCCCCCACCCACCACCCCTCCAGTGACCCTCAGTGTGTTTCCTATAGTTTGGAGTCTCTTATGGTTTTTCTCCCTCTGATTTTATCTTATTTTATTTTTCCTTCTCTTGCACTATGTTCATCTGTTTTATTTCTTAAATTCTATGTATGAGTGAAATAATATGGTAATTGGCTTTCCCTGATTTACTTATTTCACTTAGCATAATACCCTAAGTTCCATCCATGTCATTGCAAATGGCAAGATTTCATTCTTTTTTGATGGATGAGTAATATTCCATATATATGTGTGTGTGTGTGTGTGTGTGTGTGTGTGTGTATGTGTGTGTGTGTGTGTGTATATGTATTTTGTATATTATACACACACACACACACACACACACTCACCACTTCTTTATCCATTTTATCTGTTGATGGACATCTGGGCTCTTTCCATACTTTGGCTATTGCAGACATTGCTGCTATAAACACTGGGGTGCATGTAACCCTTCCAATAACTATGTTTGTATCCTTGGTATAAATACCTAGTAGTGCAGTTGCAAGGTCGGCGTAGGGTAGCTCTATTTTTAAGTTTTTTGAGGAACCTCCATACTGTTTTCCTGATTGGCTACACCAGTTTGCATTCCCACCACTGGTGTTAGGTTTGTCCACATCCTCGCCAACATCTGTCCTTTCCTGAGTTGCTCATTTTAGCCATTCTGACTGGTGTGAGTGGTTTCTCATTGTGGTTTTGACTTGTTGTATTTCCCTGATGCTGAGTGATGTTGAGCATGTGTTCATGTGTCTGTTGGCCATTTGTATGTCCTCTTTGCAGAAATGTCTGTCCATGTCTTCTGCCCATTTCTTGGCTGGATTTTTTGTTTCTTGGGTGTTGAGTTTGGTCATTCTTTTTTTCTTTTCTTAAGATTTTATTTATTTACTTGGCAGAGAGAGTATGAGCATAGGCAGGAGGAGGGGCAGAGAGAGAGAGAGAGGGAGAAGCAGACTCCCCACAGAGCAAGGAGCCTGATGCAGGGCTTGATCCCAGGACACTAGGATCGTGACCTGAGTCAAAGGCAGATGCTTAACCAACTGAGCCACCCGGGTGCCCGAGTTTGGTAATTCTTAATAGATCTTGAATACTAGCCCTTTATCTGGTAAGACATTTGCACATATCTTCTCCCATTATGTAGGTTGCCTTTCAGTTTTGTCATCTGTTTCCTTGGCTGTGCAAAAGCTTTTTATCCTGATGAAGTCCCAGTAGTTCATTTTTGTCTTTGTCTCCCTTGCCTTTGGAGACACGTATATTAGCAAGAGGTTGCTGTGACCACAGTCGAAGAGGTTGCTGCCCGTTTTCTCTTCTTGGATTTTGATGGATCCCTTCTCACATTTAGGTCTTTCATCCACTTTTATTTAAGATTTTATTTATTCATTTGAGGGACAGATCGAATGAGAGAGAGGGAGAGAGTAAGCATAAGTGGTGAGAAGGACAAAGAAGCAGACTCCTCTACTGAACAGGGAGTTGGACGCGGGGCTCAATCCCAGGACCCTGGGATCATGACCTGACCCAAGGGCAGATACTTAACTGACTAAGCTACCGGTGCTCCTCTTAAATCCATTTGGAGTCTGTTTTGTGTATGGGGTAAGAAAGTGGTCCAGTTTCATTCTTCTGCTTGTGGCTGTCCAATTCTCCCAACAACATTTGTTGAAGAGACTGTCTTTTTTCCACTGGACGTTATTTCCTGCTTTGTTAAAGATTAGTTGACCATAGAGTTGAGGGTCCATTTCTGGGTTCTCTATTTTGTTCCATTGGTCTCTGTGTCTGTTTTTGCACCAGTACCATACTGTCTTGATGATGACAGCTTGCAATAGAGCTTGAAGTCCAGAATTGTGATGTCTCCAGCTTTCGTTTTCTTTTTCAACATTCCTTTGGCTATTCAGGGTCTTTCTGGTTCCATTCAAACTTTAGGATTGTTTATTCCAGCTCTATGAAAAAATGTTGATGGTATATTGATAGGGATTGCATTGAATGTGTAGACTGTGTTGGGTAGCATAGACATTTTAACAATATTTGTTCTTCTAATCCATAAGCATGGGATGTTTTTCCATTTCTTTGTGTCTTCCTCAGTTCTTTCTTAAGTGTTCTAGAGCTATCAGAGTACAGATCCTTTATCCCTTTGTTTAGGTTTATTCCTAGTTATCTTTTGGGTTTTGGTACAATTGCAAATGGGGTCAATTCCTTGATTTCTCTTTCTTCTTCATCACTGTTAGTGTATAGAAATGCAACTGACTTTTGTGCACTGACTTTATATCCTGTGACTTTACTGAATTCCTGTATCACTTCTAGCTATTTTTTGGTGGAGTCTTTCAGGTTTTCTACATAGAATATCATGTCATCTGTAAAGAGTGGAAGTTTAACAACTTCTTTGCCCATTTGGATGCCTTTTATTTCTTTTTGTTGTCTCATTGCTGAGGCTAGGAGAGAAGCGCTACTTTATTCTTAACTTCTGGTAACAGGCTTTCTCAAGCTACAAGAGAAAAAAATCTAGGTCATTGCTCTCAAATTTTAATGGCTATGCAAATCACTTGGACATTTTGTCCAAATGGGATAGGGCCGGGGCTTTTCATTTCTGAGAAGTTGGGGGTGATGCAGATGTCCTAGGTTTTCAGCCCACATCTTGAGTAGTAAAGAACGAGATCATGATCTACACTGTAAAAAACAATACTGTACCGTGACTCTAATTACGACAATCTGGAATCCCTTGTTCTTCCCCTTCCTGTTGTATAACAATGGAAAAGAATATTATGACTTTCTAAATAACTTTCCCTTTCTTTCTTTACATGATTAAACATATATTACCAAGCCTGAAAATGACTTTGCAGTATAGAAAGGATTTTGCAACCACGGTTCACCTCCTTAATGGAATTCTAGAAGTTAATGTTCTGACTGATAAAAAAAGTCTTTTGGGGCAGTATATAGAAGTAATGAGAAGTTAAAAGGAAATGAGAAAGAATATATACGTGGATATCCAGATACAGTTATAGCTACATAATTATAATCATCATTGGCTATTAAGAGAAAATACCTCCTAGTTATACCCACCTGTTAAGAGCATTAATTTAAAATAGGTTTGAAACTCTCTGCATACACAGTAAATTTTCAGTAAATAGTTATGGCCATCATTCTTGTTAACATTATCATCACTGGTGGCAATGCTTCTTTTTCAAAGGTCCTTTTAAGAGAACTCTCTCAGCATTGGTTACAATATAAGAAGAACAAGAGTAATTCTGAAGAGAAAAATTCTGAGAATCAAAATCTTTAAGGGGTAGGATAAAACCAAAATATAACAACTTGAGGAAAAAAAGAGCAAACGTGCTTTTTCTGTTAAGTAAACATCCTTAAGAAATATTTTTTCCTGTTCATTGATAATACTCTGGCATGTCATTAATCCGGGCAAAGTCTCTCTAAATTTACTGATGCATGTGTTCCATTTTCAAATATCTCATTAGGTTCCCCTTTATGGATTAAATGTTCATGTTCACAAGTAAACACCCAGTTCCAAGAGATGGATGTAATTTGGATGTAATGGATTAGAATTCTTCTTCATTGTCTTTGGAACTGGTTAAACCAATGCACCAGGCTACTCTCTTTATTGTTCTGAGAGAGTTAAAAAACAATAAGAACAAGAACAAAAGCTCAATTCACATGCCAAAAGGCAGTTGCTTTTAGTGATAATGTTGGAATGCTTTAAGGCATTCCATGAGCCTTTCTGTTTTGTGTGAGGTTGGTGCTTGTGGGAGCTGAGTCACTGACCTTTCATCTGTGACTGGACAACAGGGCACATGCTGGTGGTTGGTTGGGGGGCGGGGGATAAAAGCTGGATGTCCTGTGCCCTAGGCATAGGTGGAAGCGTCTTTTTTTTTTTTTTTATTTTTTTTGAAGATTTTATTTATTTATTTGACAGATAGAGATCACAAGTAGGCAGAGCAGCAGGCATAAAGAGAGGAGGAAGCAGGCTCCCCGCTGAGCAGAGAGCCCGATGCGGGACTCGATCCCAGGACCCTGGGATCATGACCTGAGCTGAAGGCAGAGGCTTTAACCCTGGAAAAGTCTTTTTGAAGAAATCTGTGACTGGACTG
Source organism: Taxidea taxus jeffersonii (assembly GCA_003697995.1). Classification (NCBI taxonomy): domain Eukaryota; kingdom Metazoa; phylum Chordata; class Mammalia; order Carnivora; family Mustelidae; genus Taxidea; species Taxidea taxus. Next base: position 191,971 of record ML111946.1, on the reverse strand, counting down.
ATTCTGTTGAGGTGAGACTTTTGTTCCATCTTCATGTTATGGAATACGTGGTTTTGGAGTGAAGGAAAAGCTTGCTTTCCCTAGTTGGATGAGTAGACCTCTTTCTTTCTGTCATTGTTCCTCAGCTCCAGATGGAATTCCTCAGTTCTGTGTAACATTTGAGCCAAGCTCATTAGCTGTTGGAGACTGACTTAACCCATCTCCATGTAAAATTTCTATGACATGTAAAGTTTGGGTAAAGCATTTAAAAAAAGAAACACAAACAAGTGAAGAAATGTGGTCTTCAGTGTACATTTTCATTTCTATCCTTCTGTTGTGACATCTCAGTCAAAAGTGTACTTTTGATTGGTATGCCTTTGCCTTAATAGTTATGCAAAGAAATTTTCAGTTGTGCCAATGGAAGAAATGTCCTGTGTTGTGTGTGACTTCCCCTTAAATAGGAAACACTATTGATGAAGCATAAGTTTGGTAGATTTATTGCAGTAAGGAAGAATATCAACGTGAGGAGTCTTTTTTTTTTTTAAGATTTTATTTATTTATTTGACAGAGAGAGACAGCGAGAGAGGGAACACAAGCAGGGGGAGTGGGGTAGGGAGAAGCAGGCTTCTCGCCAAGCAGGGAGCCCGATATGGGGCTTGATCCCAGGACACCGGGATCATGACCCGAGCCGAAGGCAGAGGCCCAATCCACTGAGCCACCCAGGCACCCCTCAACTTGAGGAGTCTTAGGAGTCTCACAAAAGGAGAAAAATGAGGGAAACTGTTTATGAGGTAAAAAGCCTGGGGGGTGTGAGTTTGAGGCAGGTCTTGCAAGTGAAGAGCTGGTTAAGATTGCAGAGTTCTTTGTGTAAAAACTGGTCTGGAGGGTACAGTGAGATCAGGATCTCAGGTCAGCTGTTAGTCCTGTCAATAAGTCACCTATTTTACCTGGCTTACGGTCTTAGCTTCCAGAGACAAACCAACCAACCAACCAACCAACCAACCATTTCCTTCTGCCTGATTCTGGTATTTCTTATCACAGGAACTGGAGTGTGTGACAGTTTCTGTTCTCAAACATCATGATAAAGAAATGGGAGGTATTAGTGTCCCATTGCTGTCATAAGTTACCATACAATCTTAGCAGCTTAAAACAACATGTGTGTTAGTTTACTGTTCTGGAGGTAAGAATGCTCACATGGGTTTCATTGGACTCCTTTCTTGGTATTGGTAGAGCTACAGTCATTTCTAGATGTTTCCCAGGGAGAATCTGTTTCTTGAACTTCTCAGCTACCACAGGTTGCCCAGACCCCTTAGCTAGTGGCCCCTTCCTCTCACCTTCAAAGCCAGCAAACTTGCATCTGTCTGACCCTCCTTAGTTATGTGGTCATCTTCCACTTTTAAGGACCCTTATGATTGCATTGGACCTATTTCAATGATCCAAGATACTCTCTCCACTGCAAAGTCACATCTTCAAAGTCTCTTTTGCCATGTAAGAGAACATATTTACAGGTTCTGGAGATTAGGATGAGGACATCTTGAAGAGTGGGAAGGTTGCATTGTTTGGCCTATTGCATGGATGATAGATTCCTCCAGAAATTGGGAAAACATCCTCTTGCAAGCTTTGGCTACCAAAATGACTTCATGGTACAGATAATTCTTTGATAATTCTTAGAGAATTTATTGATATTCATAAAAAGCAAGAATTGTAGAGCTTCTTTTTGTAATCAAATAGATGTCAGTGAGATCTGTGTGATAACATCCATACATTCTGTGCTTTTTAAAAAATCTTTTCTATGGTGTTTTTTAGAGGAAACTGCCATTCTGTTCTTGGTTTGCTAGTTTGCCCCAGGAGAACATGGAATACCTACTTGAGATGATTATGCAAATATAGCTAAATATCTGAATACCTATTCCTACATTTTATCCTCTGTAATCTAGTGACTCCCTTGATACAATACCATTTCAAATTATCTTCAGTGAGAAATGACTTGCATTTAGCTTTTTATATCACACCGTCATCTAGATCATTCTCAGTATCATTTTACATAAAATAGGAAACTTCCTTTCTTTAAGGCACAGTGCAGATAGTATTCCCCAAATTAAGGACGTCAACAGCCCAGATTTTGCCTCATTTGAATAGCACCAGTGGCACCCATAGATTTGAGTGCCCTACTTTTGTTACTAAAACTGAAAAGCACAGGAAAGACTCTTTTTCCTTTTCCCCCTTGAGTTACCATAAAGTCTTTCAGCCATGGAAGGTATTCCCATTAAGCCTCAAGCCATCTCATGACTACCCTGTGACACCTATGTGAAGTATGTTTTAAGGAAAGGGGAAAGAACTTGCTTTGCTAAACTGTCAAAATTGGCCTTTTAAAAAAAATATATGTTTTTTTTATTTTGAGAGAGAGCAAGGGAGAGAGAGCAAGCAGGAAGGAGGGGCAAAGGGAGAGGGAGAAAGAGAATCTCAAGCAGACTTCCCACTGAGCACGGAGCCAAATGTGGGGCTCAATTTCAGGACCCCGAGATCATGACCTGAGCTGAAACCAATAGTTGGGCACTTAACCAGCTAAACCCAGGTGCCCCTGCCCCTGCCCCCCTTTTTGGTTCATGGTTGTTTGAAATGAGATCAGAATAACCCATTGTAGAGCTTAAACCGAGATAATCTCAGTTTTAAACCTTTGTGTGGCTAAATGAACCATGGGTATAAGTATAGAGCCAGTATAGGAATTTCTTCCTGTCCCTCTTCTTTTTGCTCTTTTTCCCTTTCCCCTTCTCTTCTTCCTTTCTTCTCTCTCTCATTTTTCCCCCTCTCTCTTTTGGTTTCTAGCCCTAGGACTTTAAATGACATCTATTGGCACCTGGGTGGCTCAGTGGGTTAAAGCCTCTGCCTTCGGCTCAGGTCATGATCTTAGGGTCCTGGGATTGAGTCCTGCATCCATTGGGCTCTCTGCTCAGCAGGGAGCCTGCTTCCTCCTCTCTCTTTCTCTGCCTGCTTCTCTGCCTACTTGTGATCTCCATCTGTCAAATAAATAAATAAAATCTTAAAAAAAATGACATCTATTTTAAGCGCACTACCTGACCATTCTGTCTTGGACCCAACGAGGTTTGTGTTACAGAAGTAGTTCCTTATAAGCAGAAGAGAATTGCATGCATAAGAGTATTTGTTATGTGATTCACCACATGATGAAAAGTTGGAAATTACCTAAATGCCTATCAAATAGAGTTAAGTTAAATAATTCAGGAAAGCAGTGCAGTGTTAGTGAATATTTACTGACCTGGAAAGTTGCAGACAGTAGAATCCCATTTGTGGTTTATTTGCAATGTTTCTTTATCTGGGAAATAGTTGCAGAGGGATGAAAATATAGAGAGTGTGTGCACCAATGATATGTGCACTTTTGTGTATATTCATTTTATTTTAATGCTATTAAAAATGATGTATCTATATTTATGCTGAGATAGAAGCATGTGGAAGGCTATATTAATAACTTAACAGGATTAGAGTCGTGCTGGGGCTTTTACTTCCTGCTTCATGCATATCTGGAGAACTTGAAATTTATGATCAGCATTTATATTTACCATCTAAGGAAAGAAAAATGAGAAAGACTGGTGAATTTATGTTATGTAACACAGCTTAGTAACACTGTTTAAGCAAATGAAAAAGCAAAAACTTTAAGATACTACTAACTACAAAAAAAAAATGAGGCAAACCAATGCCAGCTTCTGTGTCATCCAGATAGTGTGAAAATTAAGAAAATATCAAAGCTGGGGCACCTCCGTGGCTCAGTCAGTTAAGCATCTGCCTTTGGCTCAGTTCATGATCTCAGGGTCCTGGGATCGAGCCCCGCATCGAGCTCCCTACTCAGAGGGACATCTGCTTGGGATTTTCTCCCTCTGCCCTTCCCCTACTTGCATATGCTCTCTCTCTCTCTCTCAAATCTAAAAATATTTAAAATATTTAAAAAAAAAGAAAATAGGATAAGAGTGTCTTTGTATATATGAAGGGGTATTATTTCTCGTATTGCCAGAAATCTTGTCATTACAATTGTCAAGTCATGTTAGTAATGAGAAAGGCAGAAGGGCCAATTTTAGATCAAAGGTAATGTAAATTGGGCTTCATACTCTTCTTAATCTTCAGAATCTAGCAGAGAACCTGGTACTTGTTGGCAAATGCATTTGTGGATTGAATAAACAGATAGAGCAGTGGGAATACCTTAGCCTACCTTACCTTTCTTTGGCAAATAGTTACTTGTTTTCCCTTTGTAGTGCCTTCAGTATTGATGTGTAAAAAATTAAAAACAGAAACAGGGACAACCCCCTCCCCCCCAGATTCCAAAACCATAGGGCTACTGTTTTTTCTTTGTGGCATTGGTGGGAAATTACATGGACAATGTGTATTGAGTGCTTTGGGAATGTCAGGTCAGAAGGGAGACCTTTTACTCCAAGCAGTAGTGGGCGAATGCTAGAATCTTCAAGAGCAAGGACTCCGCCCTATGTTTATTACTTTCCGGCAATATCTAGCACTGTAACTTGAACATTGGACAGTTGATAAAGCTACTTAATTATAAAAGTGAATAGGTAAATACTGTTTTCCCCTAAACATGTGGCTAGGAAAATAGAGGGCCTAACCAGATAAGGTCTTTGCACATCTGATAGAGTAAAAAACAACGCTCATCTGAGTAGCCTTCTCAGAATCATTTAAAAGAAGCAAAAAAAGAAAGCTAGCCAGAAGAGGCTGTGGGGTAGAGTTAATGTTATAATTATCCTGACGTTTATTTGGATTCTCCCTGTATTGCTAGAATTGTTATTTTGTATTTATAGAAGTTTGTCTCTTAAGAACTTATTTTTAGATGTAATACTAGAGAGTAAATAATTTCAATTGCTTGGAGAAGTCATGAATAATCAGTATACCAGCACCAGACCTGCTCAGAATTCACATCCCTGTGTCTAGTGCCGGTCCCCTTCCATCCAGAATGGGTAGGCAATGGCTAATTCTGTATTTTCATAAGATAAGAAAGCACCTCTTTTTCAGGGGGAAAAATAAAATCCATAAGTACTTCCTCAGCCCCTGACATTATTTTTCTCAGACATCAGCAGGCCCCCGTCTCCCTTCTGTCACAATCCCCAAGTGCTCTGTGTGGCCCACAGGTGCAGAATTTAAACTCGATTCTTCAGCACAGTGGAGAGGCCAGGCACTGGGATACTAGAAAATTTATCTTAACTGTCAAGAAAATACTGTTATCAGTAATTCCTTTTCTTGGTATGGTGACTTTATCTCCCTGAAGAGAGGAAGGAAAAGCCCCAGAGTTTGAGCTGTGTGAACATCAGGCTGGGGTGCATTTAGCATAGTAGCTCCAGAAGTCCTGTCTCTGAGGTATTTATTTATCCTACATTGTCCACTCTTCCTTCTTTATCTTCTATTGCATGTTAATGCTGAAATCTCCATTTTGGGATTTGATCCATGTGTCAGAAGTCTCCAAGGTCACCCTGGGGTTGGGTGGTGCACTAAGAGGACTCAGGGCCATGGTGTTTTAAAGCCAAAGGTACAAAGCAAAATTCACAGAGGGAAAGGGTTCACAGGGCAAAATCCAAGGAAGGTTAAGAGTCCTGAGAGACTCTGAGAAACAAACGAGGGTTTTGGAGGTGAGGGGGGGGGGGGGGGGGGGGGGGAGGGTTGGGTGAGCCTAATGGTGGGGATTAAGGAGGGCACAGATTGCATGGAGCTCTCTGTGTGGTGCATAAACAATGAATTTTGGAACACTGAAAAAAAATTAAAGAAAAAAAAAGAGTCAAGGATCCAAGCGACCTTTCTCAATGGAGTCACACAGGAGGGACTTCGTCCCTCCAGAACCAAATTGCCACAATACATGTGAGGTGCTGTCAATCCGATCAGGGAAGCTCATTAGGGACTCTGCCCAGGGTTTTTGTTGGGGCTGGTAAGGTAGGCACCGTCTGCCTGGCATGAACCAAAATTCCAGACCCCTACAAGGAAAGCAGATGTTCTATTCCATGATGTTCATATAAGAAGTTTGGTCATGAGGCACCGTTCTTACCAGTTCTGGGAATGGTGGGAGCCCTCCGAAATCCAAGTTCACAGAGGCCAGTTAAAGATCAACTTTGTAAATAGGCCCTTGAAAAGATAGCCATCTGGCCTGCTGCGTTGTTCCTTTTCTGCACAATCTGTATACTAATCTATAATCTTCTCAACTTCTTTACCTGACCTTTTGAAACTTTATATAAAGTAAGCTCTTGTTGAAAACTCTGATTACATCTTTTTTTTTTTTTTTGGCTGAACACTTAGTAGATGCTTTACCTCCCTTCTCCCTCATGCCAACGCACAGTCCTCTGCCACCTTCCATGTCCTCTGTGCCTAAAATAGATCCAGAGACCACCCACTTTCTTTCTTTCTTTTTTAAAGATTTTATTTATTTATTTATTTGACAGAGAGAGAGAGAGATCACAAGTAGGCAGAGAGGCAGACAGAGGAGGAGGGAGAAGCAGGCTCCCCACTGAGCAGAGAGCCTGACTCCGCGCTTGATCCCAGGACCCTGAGATCATGAGCTGAGCCCAAGGCAGAGGCTTTAACCCACTGAGCCACCCAGGTGCCCCTCTTTTGCCCTATGCTAGTTCAGGACACTCGTCTCTTGAAGACACTGTCGCAGGGGCCACCAAACCGGCTTCCATGTGCCACAAAGCCGCTGAAACTGTTTCTTAAAGCTGATTAACATTACTCCCTTCCTTAGAGTTCTTCTAGGAGCTCCCATTGTTCTTAAGATGAATTGCCAAGTCTGTGACGTCAGCTTGCTCTGACTCATCTAGCCCATCTAGGACCATTCTTTCTCTCTCTTATTTTGCAGCAACACTAGCCTTCCCTGCTGTCTTCAAATGCCCCAGTCTCTCTCCATTCTCAGGAGTTAGAGAAGCTCATTCATAGACCTGGAAGGCTAGTTTTCTTTCTTATTAGGCTAAAACCTGCCACTTACAGCTTACTTTAAAGTAGCCCAACCATGTAATTTATCATCCAAACCAGGATACTGTTTAGAGTAAAAGGGAATGCTATTTGTAATTCTTCCAGGTCAACAGGTATAACCTTGGAAATGTCGTCATCCTAGTAATCGGTCTCTCCCTTGGAGGACCTTTCTTGACCCTGTCCTTCTAAATTGGCGGACTGTCTGCCTTTCTATAACAACCTGTCATTTTCCCTTACACCACTCATGTCATAATCATTATGTACCAATTTATGTGATGGTTTGTTTAACATCTTTTATCTCCACTATGCTATGAAGCTTCAGAAGCTCACGAGCATTACAGCCAGCAACGAGTAGTGGTGCCAGGAGACATTTAATAAATAGTCCCTAATTTCACAATTAGATAATGGCCGTGCTTCCAAACAGGCATTTTTCTTTTTCTTTCTTTCTTTCTTATTTATTTATTTTTATCTGTCTTGTCTCCATTCCTCTTGCTTTGTTTTTTCTCACACTGAACTTGTATTTGGGGAATTCTTCATTAACTTCTTGGATTTTTCTTTTTATTTTTTTTTAAAGGTTTTACTTATTTATCTGACAGAGAGATCACAAGTAGGCAGAGAGGCAGGCAGAGAGAGGAGGGGAAGCAGGCTCCCCCCTGAGCAGAGAGCCCGATGCGGGGCTTGATCCCAGGACCCTGAGATCATGACCTGAGCCAAAGGCAGAGGCCCAACCCACTGAGCCACCCAGGTGCCCCAACTTCTTGGATTTTTCTTCTAGTCTTACTGAGTGTATGAAAGGATTAATTTGGTTAGGTGTTGACATTTCACCTCTGCAAAAACTCTCAGGCATATTGGTTTGCTAGTGATTTGTGTGCATTTTATTTATTTTATTTTATTTTATTTCAGTGTTTCAAAATAGATTTGCATGCATTTTAAATGGGCATGCTTCAAATTTCATTTCATTCATTTTTTTAAACAGAAATGCTATTCAATTTTAAAAAATGGTTCTCTTTATATCAATTAATTCATCTCACCCTCGTAGGTGTGGATTTGCTCTGATCTCCTGGAACCAGTCAGGCACAAAATTGGGTTTCTATGAACAAAGCAGGGTACTCCAAATGCTAGGAAGACTCTGGCATTTCCCAATGCCAGACGTTTAGGTGGTGATCCAGGCACTGCTTTTTTCTTTTCTTCAAAGGTCGAAACAGGTCATATAGGTGTGCTACTGTGGTAGAATTAAAGATTTGGTGCAACTGCTGTCATCCTGCTATTTTAATTCCTTATTCTCTAGAGTGAGAGCTTTTATTTTGTTTCAGATTCAACCAAAGCAAAGGGTTTATCAATTTTCAAGCCACGTACTTTCCACTCTCTTTGGAAATTTGTTTCTACACTGATTTATACATCTGGGCATCACAAATTTCCACGCATATATACGTCAAAAGTTAGTATACTTAACATCTGTGTCTCTTTAAGGGATACGAAAAAATTGAGAATTAGAACAGAGACTGCTTTAATTACAGAATAAAGGCTTTTCATTGATCTTAATTCAATAAAACAGTTTAAATTTTAATTGTGATAGCTGGCTTTGGACACAGTTGACTGCCTACTCAGTAGGGTTCTTCTTTGCCAGCAGAGCTGTCTTCAACTATAGGGCTAAAAGATACAGTACTCACTTCTGAAGCCCCAGCATCCAGGAAGTACACAACTGGTGCATTTAGACCAGAGGAGAAGACTGCCAGCAAGGAGAAGGGTTGAGTGTAGTCAGCCTGGAAACTCCTAGAAATGTTCCCCTTATGATTAAAAACAGCTATGGATGGAGAACCTGCCCCTTTTTTGGGTTTTGTTTTTTTGGCCTTTGGATAAGGTTAATAAGAATGTGATGTCTGGAGCAATGGCAGCAATCTTTTGACCATTTTTTGGCCAGATGGAAACAAGAAAAGAGATGTATCTTTAATGACACCATTGGGCATTTGCAGCAACCTTGGAAGCACCGTATCCCCCAAAACTTAATGTATGTGAGATAATACACGTCCTTGTAATTTAAGCCAGTTTAGATGAGATTCTGTTTCTTTTTTTTTTAAACAAAAAAATATTTGTCAGTACACTGAGGAAATTAATTTAAAAATTCAAATAAGATACCTATTTGAAGTGTGTGTGTGTGTGTGTGTGTGTGTGTGTGTGCACGCATTGGTGAAATATTTTAGTCAGTATCTGAATTTAGGCAACAGATATTTACTGCTAGGCTTAACAATCACATTATTCATTATCCTGGATTATATTAACAGTTATGGAAAAATTTTGTTAGCAAGGACACTTTCTCCTTTACTGGCCTTTTCTGTTCCCCAGAGGCCTAACCACAGATACAGATTTCCTTTTTTTCCGTAATAAAATAAAACCCTACCTTCATCTCTCCTGTGTTCTCCTTCTGGTCATTAAAGCAACAAAGATACCAGCGTGATGCATTGGTTTTTATCAACACAGGTGTTGTTTGACTAGTTGAGGAAAACTGTGTAGACTGGATTTTGGAAAGGGATACATTTTGATCAAGTTTTGTAGATATTCCACCACCATCAAAATTGACTTCGTTTACAATTATATACCACTCCTCCCTGCTCAGTTCATCTGTGAGGGAGAGGTAGGAGAAGTGGGATTGGAAGTTCTGTCATTTGTGGCTCTTAGTTCAGTTCTTTGTCTTACTGGGTACTGTGTGGATGCCCGGTGGAAGGGGATATATGTATATGCATATACATATGTATATATGTATATAGGGGATATATTTATATAATATGTATATACATAATGTCTACTCGTTATCTCTCTTTAATCCCCAGGAAGCAATCAGCCTCACTGTTACCTTGGCACCAGTAGTACAATTTACATTCATAATATTCTTTAGAAATACCAGAAATAAGCAGTAGGATTACATGATCTCAAGAATGTCCACCCTGATGAACTATACACATCTCATAAAAGAAGATAACAAGCTCATGGTATAGAATGAGCAAGGTCCCCTTAACCATGACAAAGATACTGCCAAAAAAAAAAAAAAAGAAAAGAAAGAAAATGAGGGAACAAAGCTGGGAGAGAAATATTAGCTTCACTGATAATTAGCTTAATTAATTAATATTGATCTTAATTTGGCCACGTGAATAATGGATTTAACCTGGAAAGCTTTTGCTCACTGACGTACCTGTGCACTCTCTGATCAGTCTTTGTATGATTGCTTTTCTGCTCCATTATTCATGGTCCAGCTGGGTCACTGAAATGTCCTGCATTTCTGCATGTTAAATCTAACCTGCAAGGAGTTTGGTTCATTTATGTTCTGTTGAGTGGCTTACAGAAAACTGAATCTCTATCTGAGGTGTCTGTCATTATTTCCTATCCTTCAAGGTAGGAATTTGAAATTTATGCAAACTCTATAGGGAAGATTGGCTTCTTTGGCCCGTTCACCAACTTGATGATCAATTAAGCTGTCTCACAATAGCTTCTCATCTTGACCCTCCAGTGGAGGAGGCATTAGGATTCTCCATTAGGAGCTTGATTACTTTTAACACTACTATTACTCTTCTTTGTTATCCTTAAGACCTCTTTCACATTAGTCCCAGAAGAATAGTAAGACATTGAAAACTGTGACCCTCAAGGAATTGGGGGCAGTTTGATGCCCCCCTGTGGGGCCCTAATGGTCCAGGCTTTACTTCCAGTACTACCCCTGTCTTTGAAAGCCATACCTGCATAAACATTCATTTTCCCTCAGAGACTGGTTCTCTCATCATGGTCAGGTCCTGCCAGGTCATTGAAAAACAGGCATTATCAGGTCCTGAAAGTCAGGGAGCACGTGAGTTAACATTTGCCACTTTTTACTGTTCTGCTCCCTGCCCTCTGTATTTATTAATCAGGATCAGCCATCCCATTACACAGTGTAAATCATGGAAGCAAAACCATAAGTCATTGATAATGATCTCACCTTTTGATGAAGATTGCTGGCCAGCAATCTCCAGTCCCTGTGTCACATTTGTAATAGCCACATTCATGTCACCTCCTCAGACCTTTATGTTGCTGCCGATTCTGGATGGGATGGATGGTCAGGAAAGCTGGAGGAGGATGCTTCCATATCCAGCCAGAGGCCTGCTCCTTAGTGCTGTAGTCCTCTTGACCATTCCAAGAGCCACCATGTTGTTTCTACTGTGTGGAAGACACTGAATGAGGCACTGGGCGCATAGTCTCGAGAGGAACCTGAGATAGAAGAAATTGTAAATACACATCAGTGCCCTGAGTTCACTTATAGTAAGAGCATTCTGCTGCTGATATGGGAGATTATCTCAGAAAGGGATAATTCTCATCATCTTCCTCAGCTGTTCTCTGGCTGACTAGACCTGATGAAATCCAGTTAGTCACTCTTGTGTGGCAATCACAGTGTGGGTGTTGTGATGTGTTGTCTGCACATATTCTGCAGATGGTGTTCCCTTCTCCAGCCTTGCCGCCCTGGAGACCTGAGGCAGCCTGCTAGAGTCCGTCAAGCACCAGTGGTCTCTCTTGTACTGAAAACAAGAAGACAGGGGCACTTTGGTGGCTCAGTGGGTTAAAGCCTCTGCCTTTGGCTCGGGTCATGATCTCAGGGTCGTGATCTCAGGGCCCCACATCGGGCTCTCTGCTCTGTGGGGAGCCTGCTTCCCCCTCTCTCTCAGCCTACTTGTGATCTCTGTCTGTCAAATAAACAAATAAATTAATTTTAAAAAAAGAGAACAGGAAGACAATCATTCTGATAAATGGTAACTTTTGATGGGTCTATTAGAAAACACAAGTGTGGTAATAGGATGGAAGAGAAGATTTGCCCAGTGTGGTTAGTCACGTCTGGAAGAATAGGCCTCTTAATGGTTTGGGAAGAATCCAGAAGAGTCATTCAAGATTGAGACCCCTATGTGAGATGCGTTCTGCCTTTCTGATGCCTAGCAGTGGGTTTGAGGAGGAAGAAAAGAAGTAGGTATTATTTATAAAGGTAGTGAGATTCTGGGGTGCTGGGGCTATGAAGAAAACTGGGTTTCGAATGTTGACTATCCTTTTGGTCCTCCGTGTATGACCTGAGAACAGCAGAGTTGACATCATCTGGGAGATTCTTAGAAATGTAGGTAATTGGGCCCCACCCTAGAACTGTATCAAATTAGATTTTGCATTTTTTAAAAATTTATTTATTTGTCAGAGAGAGAGGGAGAGAGAGCAAACGAACACAGGCAGACAGAGAGGCAGGCAGAGGGAGAAGCAGACTCCCGGCTGAGCAAGGAGCCCGACGTGGGACTCGATCCCAGGACCCTGGGATCATGACCTGAGCCGAAGGCAGCTGCTTAACCAATTGAGCCACCCAGGCGTCCCTAGATTTTGCATTTTAATAAGATATCCTGGTGGTTCTCTTTCTTCTCCCCCAGTTTTATTGATAAGTAATTGGCAAACGTCACCATATACATGTAACGTGTACCGTATGTATGGCACCTGGGTGGACCAGTCAGTTAAGCCTCCCATTCTTGGTTTTGGCTCAGGTCATGATCTTGGGGTCCCGAGGTGGACCCCCGCATCAGGCTCTGCGCTCAACACAGAGTCTGCTTGTGCGCGTGTGTGTGTGCGTGTGCGTGCACGCGCAAGCGTGCGGACACTTTCTCTCAAATATAATAAAATCTTTAAAGAAATAGAAAAAAAACTATACAGTATAGTGGTTTGACTTACATACAGTATGAAATGATTACCACGATATGTTCAGCTAATATCCACCTTCTCATAGAGATAGAATAAAAAGGAAAGAAAGAAAAAAGAGGGAAAAAATTCTCCTGTGAGGAGAACCTCTTAGGATTTTCTCTGATGACTTTCCTGTGTATCATACAGCTGTATTAGCTGTAAACACCACATCTCCAGTTCCGATTTATCTTCTACTAGAAGCTCGTGCCTTTTGACCACCTTCCTCCAATTCCATCTCCCTTTACCCTCCACTTTTGGTGACCACAGATATGACCATTTTTCCTATGAAGTTTTTTTATTTGTTTGTTTTTTAGATCCTGCAGGTGAAACCATATGCTATTCGTGTTTTTTCTGTCCTATTTCATACAGCGTAATGCCTTCTAAGTCCATCCATGTTGTTGCAAATGGTATGACTTCTGCATTTTTTATGGCTGAATAATATTACATTATGTATGTCTGTGTGTCTGTGTCCATGTGTGTGAGAACAACTTCTTTACCCATTTATCTGCCAGTGATCACTTAGATTGTGTCCGTGTCTTGGCTATTATAAATGCCACTACTATGGACAAGCATGTACAGATGTGGGGGTTTTTTTTGAGTTAGTATTTTCATTTCCTTTGGCTATATTCTTAAAAGTGGAATTGCTGGGTCATATGGTCATTTTTTTTACGTTTTTTTTTTTTTTTTTTTCTTGGCAGGGGGGGCAGACTCTGTATACCACAGTATACCTGAATTCCATACAGTTTCATAGTGGCTATCCTGATTTACAGTCTCACCAACAGAGCACAGGGATTCCCTTTTTCCTTATCTATACCAGTATTTGTTATCTCTGGTCTTTGGATGATGACAGTCCTAATAGGCATGAGGCGATATCTCACTGTGGTTTTAATTAGCATTCCTTAATGGCTAGTGATATTAAGCATCTTTTAATGTTCTTCTTGGCATTTTGTATGACTTCTTTGGAGAAATGTCTATTCAGGTACTTTCCCCACTTTTCAGTTGGGTTATTGTTGTTATTATTTTGCTATTGAGTTGCTATATGAGTTTGTTATATATTTTGGATATATGACTTGTGAATATTTTTCTAATTCTGTAGATTGTCTTTTCACTTTGTTGATGGTTTCTTTTGCTGTACAGAATCTTTTTGTTCATTGTAGTTCCACTTGTTTATTTTTGATTTTGTTCTTTATGTTTTAGGTGTCCTATCCAAAAATTGATTACTAAGACTCCTGTCAAGGAACTTTATTCCTATGTTTTCTTCTACGGGTTTCATGGTTTTAAGTCTTTAATTTATTTCAAGTTAATGTTTGGAAGTGGTATATGTGTCCAGTTTGATTCTTTTACCTGTGAGTATCCAATTATCCCAGCAGCATTTAGTGAAGACTGTTTTTTCTCTATTGCATATTCTCAACTCCTTTGTCAAGTATTAGTTGACCATATCTGTTTAGGTTTATTTCTGACCCCTTAATTCTGTCCCATTGTTCAGTTTGTCTTTTTACAACATCAGTATCATACTGTTTTGAGAACTATGGCTTTACAGTATAGCTTGAAATGAGGAAGTGTGATGCCTGTTGATCTTTATTTTCAGGATTTCTTTGGCTATTTGGGGACTTGTCGTTTCATATATAGTTTTGGAGTGTTTTTTTTTCTACTTATGTAAAAAAATGCCATTAGAATCTTGATAGCTTTTGGTAGTATTGACATTTTAACAATATTAATTTTTTTAATCCATGAACATGGGCTACCTTTCCATTTATTTGTGTCTTCAGTTTCTTTCATCAGTTCCTTGTAGTTTTAAGAGTAGAGCTCTTTCACCTTCTTAGTAAACTTATTCCTAAGTATTTATTGTTTTGGATCAATTTCTTTTTCAGAAAATTTGTTATTAGTATATATAAATGCTACTGATTTTTGTATGTTAGTTTTGTATCTCACAACTTTCTTGAGCTCGCTGATTTGATGTAGTCATTAGGATTTTCTATATGAAAGAAATGTTATCTACAAATAAAACAACTCTACTTCTTCCCTGTCAACTCTAATACCTTTTAATTTCTTTTTCTTGCCTCATTGCTCTAGCTAGACCTTCTAGTACTGGGTTGAATAAGAGTGGTGAGAGTGGACTTATTTCTCAGATGTCTTATTTTTCAGATGATTCTTAGGCACATTCAAGTTTCATAAGCATTGGTCTTACTAATAACTGTTAATATTAGGCTTTTGATGTTTTGGTATCCTTATCTGCAAAGTGGGGTTTTTAGTAGCTATCTCACTATTGTTGTAAATACTTAAAAAATAATTATACATTAGAAAGCACTTATGAAAACATAAGCAGTTTTAAAAATAATACATAAATTGAGAACTGTCAAGGGTTTAGAGACTTTGTACAGAAAAATCTCATTTTTAATAGCAGCAGCAGTTCCAGCCCACATGACTATAGCTGTTTTCACCTAAATGTTGGGGAAAGTGGGAATAGTTGGGAGTCAAGGATGGGGGTAGTGTATTGGGTTGTTGGGGGTATATATTGGCTTCCACTGAAAAGGAACCCTATACTCTAATTAATATGTTACAATATTTGAAATTCTAGAGATCCAGTAGACAGAATATCAGAGATACTTGTGAATTCAAGCTGAGTCTGTGTTTCACATAGTGCCTTGTGTCAGATTTGACAAACTGGCTTTAAATGGCATGGAAAGCTGACATGGTGATGGTATTATATATTTGATGATAATTGAAAATATTTAGCCTCTGTTAAATGTGAAAGGAGAAGTTAAAAATAATACCCCCACATTCTTTATTTTCATAAAAATGTATGTTCATTTGGTAATGAAGTTTCCTCCAACGTTAAACTGTTTTCAGGAGTTGACATTCTCTATTCACAACTTTTTTTTTATAGGTTCTGAAATCACATTATCACAGTTGATTCATTTTCTAATTTTCAACTTCATTTCTAGTTACGACTCTGACCAGCTTTTAGCACTTCTTTCTTGTAGGAAAATATTATTACATGTGACTATATATTTCCTTTTGGTGTGCTGAACGGGAGTATATAAAAATAATATCTATATGAATATAATTTGCTGAATTTAGAATCCTGACATATGTAACTCAAAGATTTAGCTGCAATCTGGGTTTGTAGATTTAAATGGGATAAAAGAAAGGAAATGAAAATATACATGTTTCTGAGCTCTCTATATTTATTAACATAAAATTAATTCAGATTAATTATGGAGTACAAAAAATGCAGTGTGTTTTGTGAGATCTCATGTCTCCTTCAATTTTATCCTATTTCAGACTTGATGGTGAAATAGTGCAAGTGAGATGGAGTAGAGATAACAAACTTGTGTTCACCACATTATAATTACATTTTTTTTAAATTAAGTAGGCTCCATGCCCAGTGGTGAGCCTGTTGCAGGGCTTGAACCCACCACCCTGAGATCAAGAGTTGGGGTCTTAATAGACTGAGTCACCTAGGCACCCCTAATTAAATTTTATTTTTAAAAACAAAACAAAACAGTAACTGGGATGTGTGAGTGGCTCACTCCATTAAACACGGGACCCTTGTTTTCAGCTCAGGTCATGATCTCCAGGTTGTAAGATGGAGCCCCAAGTGGGAGTCTGCACTCAGCAGGGAGTCTGCTTCAGATTCCCTCTCCTTCTGTTCTTCCCTTGCTCATGCACTCTTTTCTCAAATAAATAAATAAATAAAATCTAAACAAACAAACAAAAAACCAGTAACTGAATCTTCTTCCTTGGTATCAGTTGAATGCCATATCAAAAGATGACAATGATTGGGAAACCTTAATTATTTTTACATTCAATACTGAGACATTGACAAGTTACAGATATTTTGAAGAATTATGAGTAATGTTGCTTTCAAGAGTACCTTTACCTTGATAAAACTTAGCTACTTTAATTTTTCAAGACTGTGTGTTATCATAATCATAATGGACTGGTAGTGAAAGATCAGTGGAGACAGTCATTAGTCCAAAATTGTAGTCTCCTACTATATTGGTCTTGTATTCCAGTAATATTTTCATTGAACCACGAACTCAAACATCCAGAATTACATTTATATGAAATATATGGTATATGTATATATATGTATGTATGAACTACCATGTATGTGTGTCTGTATTTATTTGTATAAGTAAAAAGTATATATGTCCGTATGTATGTAAGTAAAAAACACTTGATAGTAATACTTTTGAGTATGAATTATTTTTTAAAGATTTTATTTATTTGAGAGAGAGTGAGTGAGTGAGAGAGAGAGAGCAGGAGCACGGGGTGGGGCAGAGTAAGAAGAAGAAGCAGGCTCCCTGCAAAGACTTGGGTTCGATCCCAGGACCCTGGGATCATGACCTGAGCCTAAGGCAGACGCCTAACGGACTGAGCCACCTGGGTGCCCTGAACATAAAGTATTTTTTTTAAGATTTTATGTATTTATTTGACAGAGAGAGAGAGATCACAAGTAGGCAGAGAGGCAGACAGAGAGAGTGAGGGAATCAGGCTTCCTGCCGAGCAGAGAGTCCAATGCAGGACTCAATCCCAGGACCCTGAGATCATGACCTGAGCCGAAGGCAGAGGCTTAACCCACTGAGCCACCTAGGCGCCTCATAAAGTATTTTTATTGTCCAGGAACATACTTTCAGACAGAAACACATACACTCTTACATTGACTTTGACCACTTTCTCTCTCTCTCTTTCTTTTGAGTTTGATTACTTTCTGAAAAAAGTCCCAAAGGCCTTTATGTACATTATATACATTATATATAATGTTTATATACATTATATATATACATTATATATACATTATATATACATTATAGAAATGTATTATATATACATTTATATATATGTATATATTTATATATACATATATATACATAATATATAAAGGTATTATATATACCTTATATACATTATAGAAATGTAAGTTTTAAAACAGAAGAATAAACTATAATTATTTTTCCACTTTTAGATCATTTGGCATCAGCTCTCTGTTCAGGGAGGTTTGTGATCACTCATATCATTTCAGCCATGTACTTTTTATAAAAATACTTTATAAAATTATTAATACTTGAAAAGAAACCTAAAGCGTCCATTTTAAACGTGTTTACATATAATCATTTATTTTCAGTGTTTGTTATCTTTTTAGTTTAGTCAGCATTTAAAGACTAAAGAGCTCTTTGGTTCACATTCCTTCGTTGTATTTGCCGGTATTCCTGAAAATTCTTTGCTGTTTATTTTTATTTTTTAAAGATTTTTTTTATTTGACAGACAGAGATCACAAGTAGGCAGAGAGGCAAGCAGAGAGAGAGGAGGAAGCACGTCCCCTGCTCAGCAGAGAGCCTGATGTGGGGCTCGATCCCAGGACCCTGGGATCATGACCTGAGCCAAAGGCAGGGACTTTAACCCACTGAGCCACCCAGGCGCCCCTGTTTTATTTTTTAATTATGACATATAAATAACAATCCAGGAATGAACATCCTTATTTTACTATCAATAGGGTCTCAACTCACATTAGGCAAAATGAAAGGTCTATTGGAGTAACAGCTTGCGCGCGCGTGTGTGTGTGCGTGTGTGTAATTTTTCATGTGTTGAACTGTGATTATATGCAAAGCCAAATTCGGACAGTTAGCTCCAATGAGACTGCTTTCTACTAATATTTGGGTGTTCATTTACATGGCTGTCAGAGCGTAGCTAAAATGTATTATTTAGCAGGTGTGTGGAGGGGGCAAGCAGGAGGAATGTTTCCTGTATTAAATCAAAAGTGTGCTCATAAATATCACATGCTTCAATGCCAGCACAATTTAAAACTCATATTCACTGGTAAGATTTCAGAAAAAAAAAAATTCCACAATGTAACCACACATTTAGATTCCCAAGTAAGGAGACAGAGATTTAATAGAAGTAGAGATTATCTGTACTTCTATCTACATATATCACAGATGCCCATGTATTTAAGTTGGTTCAAATATATTTTTATTTACAAACAGCGAAATGCATGATTCCAAGAATCTTGACAAATGTGTAGTCATGTAATCACCATGACATTCAAGATCCAGAGCACTTCTGTTATTCCTCAGACATCTCCCTCCTGCCATCACTTTGTAGGGAAACACTCCACTCTTAGCTACTGTCAGCTGCTGATCCCTACAGTTTTGCATTTTCCCAAATCTCCAATAAATAGAACATGTAGCCCTTTAAGCCTGCTTTGTTTCACTTGGCTTAATGCCTCCGTGTTTCATCCATAGTGTTGCATGTACCCATAGGTTTTTCCTTTTCTTTTCTGAATGGCGACCCGTCATGTGCTTATCCAGTCCCCTGTGGAGAGCCACTTGAATTGTGTGCACTTTGGGGCAGTTGTGAATAAGGATGCTTTAAGAATTCTCACACGGGGTTGTGGGTGGACCTATGTTAATTTCTCGTGGCTAAGTATCTAGAAGTGGGAGTGCTGCGTCCTGTGGTAAATATATGTTAACTTTATTTGAAACCAAAACTAAACCCTCCCAAACTTCCAGACTTTTCTTAAAGCTGTGTAGCTCTTTAGCATTCCTGCCAGTGGTGTATGAGCCTTCTAGTGCCTTTCCACACCCCTGCTGTTGCCAGCTTCTGCTGTTGTTTTAATCTTAGCCTTCCAACAGGTAGAAACTGGTATCTCATTATGGTTTTATGTTACTCTAAGTGCTTTTTTGAAATATGTAGATCTTCTTTAGTAATGTGCCTGTTCAAATCTTTTGCCCAGTTTTAAAGTGGAATTTTTGTTTTCTTGTTGAATTTTGAAGTTCTAAATACACACACACACACTCACACACACACACACATTCTGAATACAAGGGTTTTTTTTTGACTGAGTATGTGATATGAAAACATTTTCTCCCAGTCTGTCTGTGTCTCATCTTTATTTTCTCTGTGTTTAGCAAAGCAAAAATTCTTAATTTTGACAAAGTCTCATTTATCAAGTTCTTCTTTTGTGACTAGGCTTTTGATGTCATATCTAACATCAAGACCAGCATCACTAACTTGAGATGATATGGAGTTTCTCCTGTTTTGTTCCAGAAATATTAGAGTTTTACATTTTATGTGTTGGTCTCTAATCCATTTTGAATTAATTTTTTGTATGAAGTATGATTTATATTTGTAAATTCTTTTTTGGGGGTTGCTGTCAGGGGGAGAGGGAGAGAGTGAATCTTAAGCAGTCTTCACGCCCATTACAGAGCCTGATGCAGGGGTTGATCTCACAACCCTGAGATCATGACCTGAGCCAAAGTTGAGAGTAGGACGCTTAATCAACTGTGCCAACCTAGGTTCTTTTTTAACATAGAATATAGAATATCCAGCTGTTAAAGAACCATTTGTTGAAAAACTATCTTTTCTCCATTCAGTTATCCTTGTACTTTGTCAAAATATTGACTGTATTTGTGTGATTCTATTTCTTGGGTCTCTTTCATGTTCCATTGCTCTGTATCTCTGTGTCTTTACCACTACTGCATTATCTTCTTTCTTTCTCTCTCTTTAGATTTGAGTGTGGTTGACACAAGGTGTTATATTAGTTTCAACTTGTGCAGCATCGTGATACCACAAGTTTTTACATTATGCTCTGTTCACCACAAATAAACCTACCATTTGTCGGGATACATCCCTCTTAGAGTATCACTGACTATTTTCCTTATGCTATACCTTTTATTCCCATCACTTACTCATTCTGTAACTGGAAACCTGTTCTACTGCCTTCTCTTGATTACCATCATTTTATTGTAAGTCTTGAAACTGGGTTGTGTGTCCTCTGGCTTTGTTCTTCTTCAGAATTGTTGCCTATTTAGTGCCTTTGCCTTTCCATTATAAATTTTAGCTTCAGCTGGTCCATGTCTATGAAAAAGTTGCTGGGATTGGGATTTTGTTGAATCTATAAATAAGTTGGTTGGAAAGAGTTGACATTTTAACAACAATGAGTATTCCAATCCAGGAGCACAAGTATCTCCATTTGTTTAGGTCTGGGATTTATACTTAACTGAGGATTATGTTCTAACTTGAGAACATCTAGTTATCTCCCAGGAGCAACTAGTGTCTGGTATATAGTAAGCATTCAATAAATATTTATTGGCTAAAGCAGCAGCTTAGCAAAGCTACTATTGATTTTGTCTTTTCTCCTCATTCATTTTATTCAAGAGAAACCTTTAGGGGTAAATGAAACTATGCAATTTTTTTTCTTTGGGTGAGGGAAATAAGGAAGAGAAAAGAAGTCTTCTGGTCACTCACTGCATGGTTAACTATATTCAGATGCCGAATGAAATTTTGGCTATATCATGGTAGTACCTTCTTTTACCCTCAAAAAGTAGAAAGTAGCAAGTATAAGGCAGGATCAGAGTTTGTTTTTCAAAAAGGTTCCCCCTCCCTCTGCCCAGCTATGACCCAAGTTTGAGAGGTGTGAGAATTCCTGGTTCCGCAGGGTAGAAAGAGGCTTCAGAGTACATCTCTTCCAGTGATTATCACATTGTTTTTCTTTTTTTCCATCAGGGCACATACATTTCAAATGAAATCTTACTCAGAAATACAGTCAAAATAGATAAAAGCAGAGCTGCTCAGGTTGAACTGGACTCGGCAGAGTTATTTGAAAGCCTCCTATGATGAATGCGGTGATGAGAAAAGTGAGCCTCAAAGAGATTATGTAACTTGCCCAAGGTTGCACAACACATTGTTGCAAAAGCATAAATAGAGTTCCCATCTCCTGATTCTTAGGACAAAGCCCTAAATGACTGCCTTTTCAGATTTTCCTCAAGCTGGGTTCTTTGTCGCTATGGAAACCCTGTTTTTTGTTTCCTTTGTTAGCTGCAGTCAGAAATGTGACTGGACTTTATCTTAGCTTCAGTGTTTGATTTGGGAGAAGGATGTCTTGAGGCCCCTCCCCCGTAGTAAGGAGACCTATTCGGTAGCTAAATCTCACCGTCAGGATTTCATTACTTTATGTTATTCCTGTAATCCAGGTGGAAAACACTGACAGACTTGAGAGAGAGATCACCAGAAAGTAGGTGTCAGTGTAGTTTAATGAGGCTTCCTGAAACAGGACCATTGCTTTTCCAGCCGTGACCCATGGCACATGGGTTATTCATGGCCCATGAATCATTCAGGTGCTTCAGGCTCTCAAAAGTTTGTACTCACCTTGGAGTAAAATGTCTCTTGCTGTCTCAGAATCCATGAAGTCCATCCTGAGATTTGCCAGTGAAGCTGTTCAAACCTGTTGCATTTATGATTTCTTAAGTATATGAATTTGATTTGCTTTATAGTTGAAGAAGAAACAGGTCAACTAGAACATAAATTGCACGAGTCATCTATAAAACTACAGATACCATTCCTCATTTCAAAGTGATATTATCATATCTTGCCTTTCCTACCACTAAATAGTTCTTACAGAGCAGAGGCATTTGGAATGCCATTTCTAATGTCCACTAACTACCCAGAACAGTTCTGGGAACATTGTAGACACTGACCCAATTTTTTATGAATGGCTGAGTGAATGAAATACTTCTCATTAGATCTCAAGTTGAATGTCACCTGAGAAGTCCACCCTGGCCACTTTATACACAGCCCTTGTTACTCTTGATTCCATTAGCTGACTTTCTTTTCTTTTTAAAAGATTTTATTTATTTATTTGAGAGAGAGAGAGCAAGTGCACACGAAGCAGGGGGAGGGGCAGAGGGAGAGGGAGAAGCAGACACCCCGCTGAGTAGGGATTTCCGACATAAGGCTCCATCCCAGGACCCCAAGATCATGACCTGAACCATTACTGAGCCATCCAGGCACCCCTATTTTCTTTAAATCTCATATTATAAATAGCACTGGCATTATATTACCTATATGCTTATTTTCTCTCTCCTGCCTCTTGAATGTAATTTCCGGGATGGGAAAGATGGTGTTTGCTTTGTTTACCAATATATCTCCATAGTACCCAGTATGGTCCTTGTTTATTGTATTAAAAGGTATTCCATAGGTATTCCTTGACTGAATGAATAAAATAATTCTTACCTGCTTTTAATAATTCTATTAAAAATGAAAGAATAGATCATGTGTTACCTTCTGTCCTATCATGCCCCTGTGACACTAGGAGAAGTATTAAAGAGAGGAGGGGCTTTCACAATGAACAGAACATCTTGTTTTATTATTATTATTATTAACATATAATGTATTATTTGCTTCAGGGGTACAGGTCTGTGAGTCATCAGTCTTACACAATTCACAGCCCTCACCATAGCACATACCCTCCCCAGTGTCCATAACCCAGCCACCCCATCCCTCCCAACCCCCACCCCCCAGCAGCCCTTAGTCTGTCTCCTGAAATCAAGAGTCTCTTATGGTTTGTCCCCCTCCCAATCCCATCTCAGAATATCTTTTAGCGAAAAAGGTTTGTTATCTGGTGTGCTGGCCCTCCTTGGATTTCCTGATGGATTTTATCCCTTTGTTATTTATTGGTGACTGAAGTGCCTCTGGTAAACATCTGGTGTTCTCCTTTACATCTTCCCCGTGAAGGCTTCAGGTGTATCTTGAAAGCAGTATTGGCGGTTAGGTTCTCTGAGCTCCTGCCACTCATCCTATTTTTAGATGCCTCCAATGGGCATCAGTTAGGAACGTCCTTAAATTGTCCACACTGACAGTAATAGGGATAAAGTGTTCTGCGTAGATTGGTGGGATTGGCTCTTCTGATCCAATCTTACGCTAAAAATATGTGCACTATTGCGTTAAGTAGAAACAAATGATTTGACAGAAACTTCAGAGATGTTCCCTTGGGCTAAGGATGCTCACTGGATTGCTGAGGTCCTTTGCTTTTTGTATGTGATGACAGAAAAAACTTGAACCACAAATCTGAAAGATGTGACTTCTAATCTCAGATCTTGTAGGGTTTCTCTATGACCTCAGGCAGAGTACTTAACCTCTCCCTGCCATGGTTTTATCATTGTTAACAGGACAACATGGTGTCTTTCTTTTTAAGAATGGGAATCTTACATAATGAATCAGTACATGTAAATAAAGCTCTCCACCTTTTGGGAAGGAAATCCTCATAATAAGATAAGACGGTGTCGGATTTGCCATTCAGCTCCTTTTTGTGCTCAGCCTTTCCTACTAGGTAGACTTCTTGTTATTGGGTAGGGGCACTGCCCTGGTGTGTACCTGTTTATCATGCCCAGCTAGTTAATGTGCTTATTCCAACTCCCAGTATTAGTCTTCTAGAAACAGAACCAAACTCTAATTCCATGGAGAGTTGCAGAAAACTTTCGAGAGGGAGGCGAGTGTGCAGTGTACATGGGAAGAGCTTCATAACACACGTGTGGGTCTCCCTGGCTTCCTTTCCAGCATCTAAAATAACTTGGTTCTATTGAATTTCACTGTTAAAGTAGTTTTTTGTTTACACTGAGTGGCTCTGAGCGCACCGTGTAGTGGATTAATGCTCAGAGCTGCATACAAAGTTTGCCAGTATTGGTCTGTTTACTTCGAAGGACAACCGTGAATTGCACTGTGCAGACAGTGCAGAATGAATCTACATTAGCTGTGTCCCATCTCCCTGCATTTTGTATTTCTAAAGATACCTCTCTTAGGTTTTCTAATGGGAGATTTTGACACCACCCCTCCGCCCCGCACTTCTTTGCAGTCCGCAGCGAATTGGGGAAGGACATCTGGAAGCTAGGGTATTAACAATCTCTGCAACAAAACAAAACATTCAGCTGTTTTTTCTCTCCCCTCTTAAACTCATTAAGAATATAGCCAGAAGCCTGATGCTACCAGGAGCCTTTTACTGCTGCATTCTAAATGTGAAAATAGCAGCTATGGCCATACTGCCCACAGGCGCTAAATGGGGTGGTGATGAGGAGATGGTGGCAGGTGGGGAGGATCATAATTGCCCTTTGACTTCCTGCCATCATCGAAGTCACGTGATAGGATGTAAAAGGAGACAATTTGATCTTGATGAAAGGGTCTCTCTACCCAGGGAGCTCGTAATAATGTGCAAAGCCCAAAATACTTATTTCAAATTCCTCCAATCATCCATTCAACTCAAAGAATGGCTGAGATCTTTTCAAATGCCCTGTGAAAGTAGTGAGGCTGGCCTGAGAAATCGCAAAAAGTGGAGGAAAGAGGAGCTGCTCAAATCCATCTCTTAAATTGGTAACAGAAGAGTATTTTTTTCCCCTAGTAGCATTGGTCTACAAATTTTCTGTCATATAGAATTTCAAGAGTATAGAGTCTACATCAATAGGTCTTAATGCTGGCTGCACATTAGAATCATCTTGAGAGCTTTTAAGATATCTGTGTCCTGGAGCCGTCTTCAGATTTTTTATTGGAATGGGACCCAACTCTCAAGGTGCTGCCTCTTTGTAAAGTTCCCCAAGTTGTTTTAAGGTGCTGTTCACTCTGAGAACCACTTGCCCTATAATTCATCGATCCTTCTAGCTCAATCACATCCCCCTCCCAGCTCTATTATATTAATCTTACTGTAAGGTCTGTACTCAACATTCTCATGGAAATTTAAAGGAGATCCAAGAGCTCTTGATGAAATTGTGAGTATAAGTCCCTCAAGGGCTGAAGCTGTGTCTTTCTTATGTCTTTATGTCCTCTTGAATACTTATCTTGCATGTCTTAATGCAAGATTTCATGACCATTAAAGTTTAAAATTTATAGTGATTACCTGTTCTCATGTAGTTCTAACACATGCTGTCTTACCTGTTCTCCAACTATAGTCTTCTTTTTCTACCTTTGATATACTCTTCTTATAGTCTTCATCTGTCTCAATTAAAAAATCTTCTAGCTCAGTTGTGAGTCTCATATCAATATTCCAGCTACTTATTTACCAATTAAAACTCCACAATGAAAACAAAAGCTATGATTTTCTATCAGGATAATTTCATTTTTGGAAAGCGAGATTTGAGAACCAAAATATAAAAAAGGACACAATTTTCAGAAGAAGTTGAAGAAAACTTTGGAGGAAGTTGAGCTTCTTAAAAAAAATACCTTGTCCTGCTTGTCACATTTTACCACAGACTGATGCAAATTTTGATGTTGGTAGGAGGCTTTAGGATTTACTTTTGAAGAAATTCTGTCTGTTACAATGGTTGTTCCTTTCATTCATAGTTTTCCTTCAGCTCTTCATGGGTCAGTTTTCCAAATCATAATAATCTTGATACTTTTATTTCCTGTCTCAGGAGTGAACATGGAAATATGCCCTGGGCCTTGACTAGGAAGACTCATTATTTTGCTCTATCTCTTGTCATTTATTAGAAAATATTCTTTAATAACTACCACAGTATTTAATAGAACACTCAACTAGCAGTGTGAATCCACAACATCTTGGGAATTTCCATCAAGTACATAATGGCTAGACTTCATCCCAAACCCACTAAATCAGAATTGTGTTTGGGAAAGGGAAGGTCTGGGAGCTAGATGGCTATATTAAAGCAAAATTATCTAGGAGATTCTGCTTACAAAATTTTGCCTGTCCCACCGAATGTTATCACAAAAATTCATTGTAGATTTTCTGCTAGTCATTTCATACCTTGTATTTGTTTCTAAATTTATAACTGATTTTGACATAATTGTGTATGTTTAGGGTCTGACAAACCTCAGGATCTTGCTTTATTTTTTTTCTACATGGATAACCAGGTGACTCACTATGACTCAGTAATTCTGTTGTGAAGTCAAGGTTGAAAAGCAAATTTCCAGCCCATCTAGGACACTATAGTCCACCTTGCTTCTTTTCTTTTTTCTTTAACATATTTATGTATCAAATAACCTATAAATGCACATCTTGGATTATTTAAAATCTGTTCAAGGTGAGACAGAGAGATGAGAGCATTCTACTTTTCTCTCCCCTGGCCACTTAGTTTTCCCCTACCTCCCAAAGCAGTCACTCTTCAGTGTCCTGAATATTCTCCATCTGACTCCTTTTCAGTTAGGTAGCTATACACTTCTCTTCTATGTTGGCTGTGGAGGATGCATGTGATGCCCTCCCACTTTCTAATGGAGAATTATCCAGATCGTTCTTTTCAATTTCCGGTCATCCACTGTTTCTACTACTTTCCTGATTTTTGTGTCCACTTTCAGTTACATCTTTTGTAGCATTTAGTATTTTAAAATTATACCACCAGTTATAAAGCCCATGATAGCTCTCCTTTTATCCTCTCTACTTTCTTATGGTCGACTGCATAAACTACTTAAAATTTGGAATTATTTTATGCATCAGAAAAGTGAACCATAATGAATTAGGAAGATAACTGAGTTTCTATTAAAAGATCTGGATTTGATTTCCTCTGGGAATACTGAACGAATTTATGTTTTGTTATTGCTACTACCGTTGCTGTCTCCTTTATATGATGCCATGATTCCATGGTATCAAGAAGGGTCAGGCATAACCATAGGAAGATTGACTTCATTAGGGATTGCACCTGCTGGCTTCTTTGTTAAATCAATCATTATATTAGAAAAGGAGAACCAGATTTCGAGCACAGAAAAGAGATGTAGGGAATAAGATAAAAAGAGAAGCAGAGAGCTCAGCGACAGAACAAAACAAAACTCTTTCATATTGTACTGTGCTGATTTTTGTTTTGTTTTCACTTAAAAATGACTAATTTGGAGCACATTTAAATCTGGCATTTGTTTTATTCAGTATTTCTTTCTTTTTTTAATTAATTTATTTATTTGACAGATCACAAGTAGGCAGAGGAGCAGGCAGAGAGAGAGGAGGAAGCAGGCTCCCCACTGAGCAGAGAGCCCCATGCGGGGCTCGATCCCAGGACCCTGAGATCATGACCTGAGCCGAAAGCAGAGGCTTTAACCCACTGAGCCACCCAGGCGCCCCTTATTCGGTATTTCATAAACAAGTTGACCTGTAAAAGCTTGGACGATGTAAATATCAACAATTGCTAGCCAATCCCAAGAGGGAATGTTGAAGATAACCCTAAAAATATCTAATTGGATAAATGTGTGAAGAAAACACAGGTGGCCTCCCTGTCCATGTTTGTTGTGTTGTATTAAGTATTTGCATTGATGGCGCTTCCTTTCTCATTGTAAGAATCAAGTCAGCAGTAACTGTTGTGATTTTTCCATCTGGCAGAGAAGAAAGTGTGTGTGGCCTTGCTTTCCTAAGGATGACATGCCACAAAGAGTCTTGCCTCTGTTGTAGACAAACTTCATTCGAAAGGCAGCCAGCCGATAAACGTATGATCGTTAAGCGTGCAGCTTTAACATCTGTGGTCTGACTGCAAGCTCGGTTATCGTTGAGATGGAACTTGGCAATCTAAGGGTCCTTCAAAATGAACCATTTGAATGTGGGGCCTGTTATTAAGAGTTAACATTTAGAACTTGGTCAAGAAAGGATGTGCGGAGTGATTTTTATATCAGATTCAGTGGGGCAAGATGAGTTTGGGTACTTGCATTAGGTTCGGATATACATTTTAAGTAGGATTGATGTGGCTAAGGGGTGGATTGTACAAATGATTTATTTTCTCCAACAGAGCCATTTGAAAAAAGTTAGTGTGCAGGAAAGCAATATAACATGGAATGAATCAGCTGGTACAGCACTCCATTCTGATTTTGCTTGAAGTAACGGGTCAAACATAGAGATTTTTTTTTTTTTAATGACACCAATCTAGGTGTTACACAAATAAATTTTTCTCCTTTAAACATACTAATGCCTTTTCATTTGCTTATTTATGATGACAGGTAGTCACCTTTTTGGTTATTGAATTTCCCTGTCGAAATGGGAACTGTCCTTTCATTTAGAAGTGATTGCCCAAGAGACCCCTGGGCGTGTTATAGTTCTGCTTCCGTGTCTCTAGGCGGACCAACGAAAGAATCATTTCCCCAGATTCACAGATGTGAGAACATCCAAGGCAGAGTATTTGTGTCACGCAATAAATCAGTGGAGTGAAGATAATGGGACATCTGACTCCTGTTTCCGGAGTTTAACTATGCTCATTTTCAACCCCATTGAGCAGTGCTTAGGTGAGGTAGTTTGAATCTGGCGAGCCCGTTCACTTCCCATCGTAAGCCAGGAGCCACCCTCCGTCCAGGCCCTGAGCCCCACTGTCCAGAGCCAGTGCCGAGGTCTGAAAACAGAGATGGGGCTAGAACCACCCGGAAGCTAATGAGCTTTAAACATTATTTTTATTTAATTAAAAAAATTCTACCCCCTTCCTTTCTGTGTCCTAGTGCCCAGGGCCTGAGTCAGTGGTGTTCAGAAGTCATCTCGGTGGTGTTTGGTTATGGTCTCCTCTCCCAACCTTGCTTTGCCCACAACAGTCTCACAGCCTCTGGGAGCAGCTGTTAGCAGACATTCATCCTTTCTCCCCATAGGGCCATGGAGTTGTTGCCAACACTTCATTTCATTGTCCCTCCCTCTGCAGGTGCCGGAAGCTTACTTCACAGTTGACGGGTAAAGGTATTTGGGGCATATTGTTGTACATTAGTGATGATTTTCAAGCCCTTTGGCTTCCCCGCTTCTCCACACGCTTTCGACCCCTGTCCCAGGCTGATTAAACACAGAAATACCTCTGTCGAATTGGACAAATGTGAAAGCATTTGCTCGTCTGTCTTCAAAATATGTCAGGATGCCATTCAGAGTCCTGTCAGAGTTCTTGATTGTGATGCAGGAAGCAGAACAAAACAGAAGGACAAGGAAAGGTGGAAATGAATGGGAAGGACCCTGTAAAGGAAAGCCTCACCACGTGATTCCTCCGTGTCTCATGAATAGTGCCGTGTTCTACATAAAGCGAACGTGGTGGAATCGTCTTCTCCTCCCCAGCAAACTCTGGCCCATTGAGCTCTTCTCTTTGTCTCTACAGTATAAAGTCATGTCCAAAACCGTTCACAAATTCCTGGAACCTTCCGATGAATCGGGGAAACATCTGGAGGGTTGGAAGGATGCAGAGGCATAGGTTTTGTGGGCAAACAGCCCGAGAGCCCATGGGACGGTCCCTGACTTCAGCTGGGCATTAGGACCTTGGAAATGGGAGCACACTCTTTGTTAGGGTGGTGGAGGCAGCCAGAAAGCTTCAAGAATCACTTAGTGGTAGAGAAATTCACCATTCTTTTTTTTTTTTTTTCTTTTTGAGAAATTCACCATTCTATGTGATTCTATGTGATTGCCAAAATGGGTATCATGACAAGATGGCTCATTAGCACCTATTTTTAAACTACACTTTGTGAGTGGAATCACTGCCTTGCAGGAAGTAGGATACAGATTGCATGTAGGTTTCTGTGTAGCAAGAATGTTCTAGCCTCAGAAGTCACACTAATTAACCAGCTGACTAGACTTCCCTTGGGGAGGAATTCTTGCATCTCTGTGGCCAGCTAATGAAGACTCATTTGAGCCACTGTTTTTCCTTTTTTCTTTTTTTTTAATGAGAAGAAAAGAATATAAAATTAGAGACCCCCCCCTTATAGAAGCTGTAAAGCTTTTATTCGTATATTTATAATTTAATGGCATTTCCAAACCTGGTAAAAAGCTCGTAAACATTCTCTTGATTAGAGATTTAAGAACAAGAGCTGACCTTCTAGGAAACTTCTTCTTAAAGTCAACTAACGTAGCATTTTCTCTTTTTATTGATTTTCCCTGCACGGATGCCTTTCTCACTGTTCTTAAAGGTAGTTGCCAATGTGATATTGTATGAGCTGCCTTATGATGGGTCTCAAAGTCAGATATGAGAACGGAGCTCATGGTAAAGTGCCAGCTACCTCCATTAATTTGACTACAATTAGTCTGGAGTCTTTGGAAGCCACAACTCAAGAATAGAGTAGCAGATGCATTGTGAAGGCACCAATTCCCCTGTAGGGAGCCCGATGTGCTTCCTGTCCTTCTCTTCCACCCTTCATAGTCTACAGGTTAGGAGATAAGTGAGTGGAAAAGTCATGCTGATGCCATATTAATCACAGGCATTAATACCCCAGGTTTTTCTGGAGAGACTGCTATTTCTGTAGGCTGGAAGGGAGTGTGTGTGTATTTCTCTCATGCCTGAGTATAGAAAGGGAAGACCCCCGAGAGCTATAAAAATCACCATTGTATAAAGTGTCTGACAAGTCAAGTAGGATACAGGTCAGAAATGATGTGTGACTCCTTTGTTCTGGCATTACCAGAGACTTTGACTTAAGTTATAGCGTGGTTGCTGCGATCTTTCTTTGCAAGGCTGGGCCAAAGCTACTTCATGAAGGTATAAAGTGTCCCCTTTTCCTGTACTGTGCTGTGTCCTTCCTTTACTTCTTTTTCCCCATTTAGGAACTCTGTGGCTCACAGTGCTGTTTCTTCCACCTCCCTGGACTCTCAGTCAAAGCCCGATTTCTGGAAGGGTGATGACCTGAATCTTGAGCTGAGTATAGTCAATTCTGCAGATGCACAAGCAGAGTAGGTGAGAGACCTGTGGCATTTGAGGGTGAAACGTGGCTTCTTCACACAACTGAGATGCAGTCTCATCTCGTCAAGCCCTCTACTTGGGGAGGATTGTCCCCACTTTGCCCCCTTCCCTGCCGAGTCAGCCTTGGCATTGACCTCAAGACCTCACCTACTAACTGTAGTGGAAAGGGGAGAAGAGAATTATTAGTATTGTAGATTAAACATAATTTGGGAAGGGAAGCATTTGTATTGTTGACAGGTTTGTAACAGGTCCCTATGGAAGAGATTTGGTAAGTACAGCTCCTGTTTTTAGAGACTTTTAAATTATGCTTTAATAATGGGAATTGTTTTGTAATTTATCCATTTGTTATTTGGCAACTGCATTGTATATAAAGTAGTAGTATAATTTATACACGTCAGTATCGATTGCATTAGTTTCTTTTCTTATGCGCTTGTATTTTTATAGCCATAAAATATTTATATATCAAATATATGTGTGTATGTGTGTCTCTGTGTGTGTTTATCCAAGTAACCACATCCTTCAGTTTTAGATTTCTTTTGACTAATCTACACTTTTAGATTTCTTAGATTTCTTTTAATCCAAACTTCTCTTTATACTATCATTTAGCTTTTAAAAATAGTGAAAAGGAAAACTCAGCATCTATATATCCACATATTCTGTAGTGGGCCTTCCTGAATAAATAAATTTTCATGGATGTCCCTCTGAAAGGACACAAGATACAAACTGAACTTTGGACAGGGTGTGGCATACCTTCTGCCGTCTTTATGTCCATTAATAGGGCAGTTTTTTCAACCATGGCATTTTGACAGTTTTAACTCGGAAGTGATCATTCGCGTGTGGTTATTAGCTGATTGTGTATGCACTGTGGTTCCTGGAGCTGTTTCAAGAATGCAGAGACCCTTATGTTCTCCAAGTTGCTGCCAGTCGTCACAGACCTCAGTATGGCCCTTTTCCTGCGAGCTTATGGCACACGGTAACAACAACAGTTGGACCTCTGTTCGTGGCACTCTGTGGAAACAGCAAAACAGAAGAATGTGCTAATAAAAATGTGTCTGTGTTAGAAAGAAGTTGGAGAGGAATGAGTTTCATTGGAGACCATTCTCTCAGTTACCTTTGTTTTGCCGAGCAGAGGGTGTTTGAATCAGTCCTGGTGTGAGAGAGGGTTTGATTGTTCTCTGAAGAAGCAGTGTTCTTTCATTGTCAAAGACGGTCTAGGAACAGTTGCCATGCCTAGCAGGAGACCAGTCATTGGGTTCAGGCACTAATGAGTGGAAGAAATGCTTCCACAATATAAAATGACAAAAAGTGACATGTCTTCTCGTGAATACTCCAGTCCCATTTCCCCATGAATTTCAGTATCTATGCACAAAGAGAATTTTTGTTTTGTATTTGACTAAACCCAGCGCCGATTTTGTGCACATAAAAATTTGAATGTGGCTCGACATCACTTGAAATAATAATAATGGGGAGAACACCCCTATCATTTATTGAACTCCTACTATGTGCCAGATGCTTTATATAAATAATCCCATTTAATTTTTGTAGCAACTGTATGAGATGTGTGGTATTTTCTCTCTTTTAAAATTCGAAAACTGGGGTTGAGAAATATTAATATTCTATTTCTGAAGTCCATGCTTCTTTTGGTCCACTGTCTTGTGGTCACAGTAAATTAAAAGTGGGAAAAGGTGCAGATGTCTTACATGAGGCTGTCAAGTAAATATCTCACAGAAGAGGACACAAAGCCCCATACTTTAGTGACTTGCTGTAGATTCTACAGTTACTACCTGAAGAGCTGATTCTGGAATCCAGGTCTTATCACTCGTCCTTCCATACTGATCCTTGTCAAGTGGAAATTACCCTTTCGCTTTTGAGGAAGAGAAGCAATGCAACTTAGCCAGTGGTTTGATGGCCAGTATGGCATGACGTTATTCCACTTGCAATGGGGAACAGTGTTTGTAGCTCACCCATGAGGCGAGAACAGGTAAGATGATTGTATTGAGTATAGGGTACCCCCCCACACACTCATCCGATACACAAGTCTCTGTCACCACATGGGTCTTTAAGCACCTTCATAGGAGCCAGGCTGGCCATGTTGTGCCGTATAGATGCCATCTTCATGGTGGTCTTCAGACCTTCACTCATGGTGTTTCTCCTCTCTTGACTGACTCTCCCTCCCTGCCAAGTCAGCTGCTCCTCCAGGAGTGGGTGATAGACACACACAAGTCTTCTTCCGTGATGAGACTAATTTTCTTTAGGCTAAAAACCATATAACTTATTTTACTTTTTTCCCCTCAGTTGATTAATAGACACACAGTCATAGAAATTTACTCAATTTTTCAACAATTACGCTCAATAAATAGGAAAGTGACAAATATTTGAGCTATCGCCCCTTTTGGCAAGTGGCCATTGATCACCAAATATATAATACGACTATAATTTTGGATGGGTGCCAAGTTTAGAAGATAGCCACTAGAAAATTCTCTCCTGAAGGATGGGAAACTAAGGATAGCATCATTTCTACAGAAAGCATGAAGTGTGACCACTGCTGACATTAATTGAAACTAAAGGACTCAAGGGAAGCTGGAGTTTGTGAAGACATTGAAATAGTAGTAATGGGTTTATAAACTGAATGATATTTTTTCCCCCCTCCCAAAAGATGTTAACAGAGAGTATATTTCTGAATGAGCTTGAATGATTTCTTTCTGTGGAGCATTTGTATGAGACAGTGGATGGGGAAGCACATGCTTTGAAAATGTGACAATCTATGGAAATATAAGAGGTAATTTATGCAGTACCTGTAGGTATTTTTAATGTATGTAATTTTGTAATTTTTAATGTTCTATTTACCGCATTAAAAAATAAAAGGGAACAAGAGGAAGTACTTTTAATGATATATCTTATTTAACATGATATATCCAAAGTACTATGATTTGAAATGTCATCCGTATTTTACAGTCTCTTTTTGGTCCTAAGTTTTAGGATTCTGGTATGTCTTCTTCATCTCATCTCCATTTGGATTTGTCATGTGTCAAGTGCTTAGCAACTCATGTGGCTCCCATATTAGACAAGGCAGACCTAGGGTAGCAGTGTAGGAACGATCCTTGGTTCTCATGTGAGTTGCACAATTCCCTTTCAAGCTTTATGAAAATAAAATGTCCTAGACCCTGTTCATAGAGGTTTTCACTTGGTAAGACTGGGTGAGGCCTCTGCATCTGTTGCAGATGCCTTTTAGGTGATTTCAAGGTGACTCTGAGGTTCAATTCCTGACCCTAACCTCCCTGGGGTGGACTCAGGCCTCTGCCCTCTTTTCAGTTCTAACGGCTCTGCTTTGCAATAGGTTACTCAGCATATAACAAATTTGTCCTTATGTAAGCGAGGGATGGACTCATGGGAGACTGACACTTGAGTGGTAAGTCTTACAGAAATGCTAACTTTCTCTCTTTCACCCTTTGTTGTGGGATAGTCATGGGACTGTTTGTTTAAGGTGAGTGGGCAAGGGCATGGTTGAAACTGTCCCTCTAGGTGAGTGCTAGGGCATTGTCTTCACTCTGTTCTTAGCCTGGCTCAAATGCCCTTTACCTGGGAATGCTCTGTGTAGAAACAGAGGCAGTGAAAAGGCAGGAATCTGGGAAGGCTCTGTTTCAGCCCCTGGCTAAATGCATTACTCTTTCAGCTATTCTTTTAGCTTCTTGATGCTTCTGTTTATCCATCCACAAAATATGGTAAATGCTGATGTATCAGTCCTCGGAGACCCCCAGGTTAAAACACTGCTGTGCTCAGTATACCATGTCACTTTAGGATTATGGTAAGCTACACAGCATGCCCGTAAGTTAAGTGAGTGTTTATAGAAATTTGAACAAAGCTGTACTTTAGAAGGTCAGATTGACTTGCTCAAGGACAATACATTTCTCAAGGGCTCTGATTCTCCTCCCTCAGAGCCAATTGGCTTTCTCCTATTTACTCTTCAAATCTTCTGGCTTCTCTATCTGCCCTGCCCCCACTTCAGAGGGTAGATTGCCAGGCTTTGAGTTTGTGAAGGGTTGCGTTTTGGCGACCAAACAATGACCTGTTTTCTAACCCTCTCAGGGTTGGAAGAAACCTAAAAACAATCTTGTTGAACCCCTCATGTGATTTTTGAATATCCTTTTTCACATCCTCACATTTTTCCCTCAATTTTTTTTTTTTTTTTTTTAACGCCAGTGATGGGAAAGTTCACCACCTCCTAACGCAATCCGTGTCATGGAGAATATAGCTCATTTTGCCCTTCGAGTCAATGGAAATAGTCATCCCTGCAACTTCTCTCCTTTGAAGCTGTGTAGGACACTTAAGTATGACAACACTTCAAGTATTTCAAAATGAGGATTTTGGCTGATTCCTTGCCCCTGCCCCCCAACATATTCCTCCTGCCTTTTCCTCTTTGGGCTGAGTAATCCTGAGTTCTTTCAAGTGTTCCTTGTAAAACATGGTTCGAAATTTCCTTATTCTTCTCTGAAGGGACTTCAAGGACTATGCATTTAATGTGTTATTTTCAATATAATCTGACAAACACAGATTCATGAAAGGTGGAAGAAATAAGGAAATTAAATGAGCAGAAGAAACCGAAGTCAAGGTTTTCTTTTTTCTTTTGAATAATCATAGAATTCACAATTTAGAAAATAATTGAGCATTCCATTTCTTGCATTACTTTCGTGAAACCAAGTAGGAGGACAGTGGGCGTCTTTCCGTCGCTAAGTATTCCTTTCTAGTATTACGCTAGGAGAGTTGTTTGAGATTAACTTCATATAATTAGTAAAATATCTTGTGATGATCTTACATGGGCATCAATATACTCCTATTTCTTAACTTGAAAGCATGTATCTTTTATTTTCACAGTTAGCAGACTTAAAACTATTAAAAGGTGGTATTTTTAACTTCACAGAGTTTTGTTGCCCCCATATGCCCCTTTTTAGTGTTTGAAATTAAACAGTAGGGAGATTTAGGCAGAGTGTTCCAGGACCATTATAGTTAGCTAGACCTCTGAGATGCATTCAGCTTTGCAGAACTAACAGAGTACTTAATCCACGTCATTGCCTAGACTCTAGGGTACATGCCCAGTGGAAAGCATTTATTTACCAAATTAAAAGCACAGCAAGTAAAAGCCAAGGTATTATTAAGCACATTTATTGACTCCTATTCTGCTACTATTTACTAAATTTCTCACTGATGAAAGATGATGAACGAGTTGATTCTTCCAATCACTTGGCTCCACTACAGGTGAAATAGCTCTTCCTCGATTTATTCCTCTTGCTTTCACAAGACAGGTTTTGGCAGAATTGGAAGATATCCAGCTCTAGCTGGATACAGTATGTAGAATTCGGGGTTTTTTTTCCCCCCCTCTTGAATTATTCTGTCAAGCCTGTTAGATGAAATCACCCATAAAGATATGGCTACATGCCTGGGATTCGGTGCCTGTTTTCACCACTGCTAACCTCAGTCCCCTCTTTCTCTTCTTCCACTGGATGTTCACACACACACACACAGGTGAATGTGCATGCGCGCACACACACACACACACACACACGCACGGGTGAACACTGACCTTCAAGAACTCACCTGTGGCTACCTAGGGCAGCATCCATCCAGATTGGAAAACAGCACAAGTCTGGAGATTTTTCTCACTACTGCTGTATGAAATTCTACTTGCTGAAACTGCTTCTGTGATCAAAGAATTTCTCATAGGTTTTTGCAGGATGGATGCCAAACAGAGTTTGATATCTTTGTCTACCATCAGCCTTGAGAGACAATCTGCTTTTTGAAGGATGGGTGGAGATAGGTATTAGATAGAGTGGTGATGGAGTTTGGGTGAAATAGGGAGAAATTGTTGTTCATGGGTTATTTCAGGTAGGATATTTTCTGCTCTGTGATCCCGGAAGAGTAGCTTTTAATCCCTGTCCTTTTTTTGTACACTGACCAGGCTAGACTAAGTTATTTTTGGTAGTCATGGACAATTTTGCCCTCACTGATAATCTCCAGGATGAAGAAGGTTTTCTCCGGAACGCTCATTTATATGTCACAAACTTCTGGGGTATATTTGCCATTTTCTGTGAATACAATAGCAAGTTATTCTATGTCAAGGCAACTCAGAGCCTATGCATCTAAAACTCATTGATGCAGTGGGTCTGGTGAGTGTTATAAAACTGTAGTCTGCAAACGCTTTAAACAGCCAATTTTTTCCCCCCAAAGTGAATCTTTTCTGGAAGCCTAGTATTTGATATAGATAAATGGCATAATTCTCAGGTTGAACCAAGGATGGAGAGTCCAGAATCCTAAGACACTGTTAGAAGCTGAGAGCTTGCTCATATGGCCTCTCCTTCATTCACTGACGTGAGTCTGAGGGGCTCAGGGGTATGTCAGATCATATTTTTAAACCTACTTCTTGCAAAATAATGGAGGGCTCTTCTCTTCCTGGCTCTTCTCTGCCCCACTTAGGATGCATTTTGCCTTGTGCAACATAGGATCACTCTGCTTGTATTCAGAAATTATGACACACAAACACATAAACGTATGCACACACAAACACTCAGACTATAATTCTTGTTGGATATCAGTGTATCTCAGTGAGTACCTGAGATTAACAAGTTAGTGTTGAATCCTTGACTAGCAAGGACTCACCTATCAGAGTTTTCTATCACATCTTAACTTGGAAGAAGTTCTATGGTAGTGAGGAAGAGATAGCTCGCTAATGTAAAACAGGAAACCAGCCCTCACAGGGGTGGAGTTGGGTGGGGATAGTGGTTGCTCTCCCGACCATTTTTTGCTCTTCCTTAAAGGCTTTACAGCCTTCAAATAAACAGTAAATAATCACTGGAAAAAGCAGGCAATTTATAAAGAAATTTAATATGGTAATTGATTAGTCATTGAGAGAACGGGAGATGTTGCTAAGCTGGAGGAAATCCATCTCTTTGCCCCAGTTTGCTAGTTAAATGGAAAATATGGTAGCAATGAAAGTGAAATCTGTTGGCTATTTTATGCTTCATTTACATTGTATAAAACACACATCATAGTTGATTGTCAACATGAATATGGACTGTGCTTTTCCTGTATTCCCCCCTTTTAAAATCTTACTTTCTTGATAACACAGAAGGAGGTGCAGTGGGCATTAGTGTCTTTAAAATGTCAAGGAATGTTGTGCAAGTGATTTTGAACTGTAAATTTTTCACAGAGATAGCAATAAACTAAGGTCGTAAATTAAACAGTTCATTAGATTTTTTACCATGTGACCTGTTTTCCCATATGAATATTTCAGTGGATAGAGTATCACTAACTCAGTGTTTTATCTCTAGTAGAAACCAGGGTGGGTTTGTTCAACCACATCTGTTTATTTACGATGTTGAACTCAAAAAACATAAAAGTCTAGATATGTATGCTGCAATGTCTCTAATGTCCTGAATCCTCATTCTTTTTGAATATTTTATATTCAGTATATTTTATATTACTGTTATTATTTAACCTTTCAGGTTGAAAATATTCCTTGGGCAAATAAGTTTCATAAATATATTCTACAAGGGATAAAATAATGTTTTCCCCTATTTCACAGGACATTTTATGCCATCACAATACAATTTATGTGTGATAAACTAAATCCCTGTTTTAAGGGTACTCTTTGATGAGTTTTGACACTATCCTGATTAAGATACAGAACATTTCCATCACTTCCCAAAGTTTCTTAATATCCCTTTGTGGTCTGTTGCTGCCCTAGCCCCAGCCTATGACAACTACTGACTAATCTTATATTTTTTGTCTCTGTAGAGTCTAATATTTTGTTTGAATTTGTCCTGGAACTACCCTTTAAAATTTCAACACCTCGTGTTTTTTTTTTTTTTGCTTTTGACAAGCAATGGTAGAATGAAAACTGTAGTAAAAATTATATTCAGTTTGGCTTTTCATTTGGGGGGTATAAAGACTCTATTATGTCATCATTTAGATAAAACACAAATATTATATATTTATTCCAAACTTTTTTATGAATAAAATCTAAAAACTCTAAGTATTAGGTAATGAAAGACATTTTGTACATTTTAATTCCATGTCAATACATTTTTCACTCTACATTTTCATAATGTGTGTTTGGTTCCCGAACCTAATACAATGTAATATTTAATTAAAAATAATTTATAGGGGTGCCTGGGTGGCTCAGTGGGTTAAAACCTCTGCCTTCGGCTCAGGTCATGATCCCGGGGTCCTGGGATTGAGCCCCGCATCAGGGTCTCTGCTTGGCAGGGAGCCTGCCTCCCCCTCTCTCTGTGCCTGCCTGTCTGCCTACTTGTGATCTCTGTCAAATAAATAAATAAAATCTTTAAAAAAATTTATAAATTGTTCTTTGTCCCAAATGATAATAATAACAATAAATTATTCTTACAATAAGTTAAGTAGCATGGGCCACTTGTTCAATGGAAGAAAGTAAACAATATTCTGTGTAAGTTATGATTAATTTTAAGCAGAGTGTCACCAGAAACTTTGTTGTAATACTTAAAAACATATTGACTTTAACTTAAACTTTCTTCTTTATTATGTCACAGAAAAATGATTAAGAGCACGGGCTCTGGAGTCAAGATATTTGTCTTGGAATACTGGTTCTGTAATATACTGACTGTGTGACCTTGGGGGAATTTATTTAATCTCAGTTTGATTATTTATATAACAGGGGAGGTAATGCCAAACTGCATCATAGTGTCATTGGGAGGGTTAACCAGCTTAGCTACAGAAAATAATTAAAATCATATCAGGCAGATAGACCTCTGTCATCATCATCATCATTATTATTATCCCTCACCAAAATAGTTTTTTAATCCTCCAAGTTTTGAAAATGTAGAATATCATTATGACACAGTTCAATGAATCAGAAAAACTTTGGAAACGCTCTGCTGAAAGATCTCCGATTTTCATTGTCTTGTTCTATGAAATAGTTCCTCCCTTTCTGGGTCTGTGCTACTGTCCAAGGTGCTGAAAAGGCCCATCCATTTTTACTGTTACTATTACCCTTTATGCTGAATATTTTAATTTTAACTAGAATCACCTGGGTTAGAGCATCGAGGTTAGTGCATAGTTCTATGAAATTAATGTTATCTGCTTGGTGACGGAAAAGCAAGAGAAAAGTGTTTGATGATGGAAAGACTTGGGAAAGTGGGTTGTTTGTCAGTTAAATAACAAACCATTCCTTATCTCACTTACACTGAAATCACATTTTGTGTATTTTTCATATTTGCATAAGAGTAAAGGTTTCCAATTTCTCAATTCAGTTCGCCAAATAGTTGGATGTCCTGCCTGAGTACTTTTGATCTGCAATCACTTTCAAGGCCAAGGGAACTTTGTCTAGTGCCAGGAACAATTAATTTCTTGAGACTCTAACAAAGAATGTTTTATTTAGCTACACAGGTAAATGGCGGATTTATAGTCAAGCAAACAAACAAACAAACAGAAAGGATATTCAGGAATAACTTCTGAGATTTCTGAAGGTCAAGATCAATGTCATATACAACATTATGTCCTTGACAGTTAATAGTGTTGACATATATTAGGTGCATAAATTTTTATGTAATTGAATTGAATACTTACCTGATTTCCAAGGCTGAGTCTGAAAGCTAAAATTTATCTTCACTGACTATCATGTTTTGCATAAAGACTTAGTTGATAAATTTCCATCACTTTGCCAGATTTCTCTAAAAATAGCAAGAATCAAATTATAGAATGAATAATCTAATGCAGTGGTTAGGGTCCAGGAGAATATGGATCCCTCTGGTCTGTAATGTTTACAGGTACCTAGGAATCTCCCTTTTCATCTCAAAATCTTTATTTCTATGGTCCATTTACTAAGAATACAATATTAAGTTTGAAATTATATAGAATATTCTCTATCTGGATTTTCTAAAATTTCTTTCTTATAGTAGGAATAATATACAAGAGAAAAACACCAACTCCTAAAGAAAGCAATAGTAGTTCACATGGGTTTCAATGGACTAATTTCAATCAATCCCCCACCCCCAACAAAAACATAATCATAAAAGTCTATTCTGTTGTGAAAGACTACTGTTAAAAATAACTCTATATTTTACTGGCATAGAACATGAACATAAATGAATAGAATATTCATGGATGATATATTTATATTTACTTTTTGTATCTTTAATGGGTTTATAAACTACCAGTATTCAGAGGCCATAGGAATGAAGAAAGTTCTATTGTAAATGTTATAATGTAGAATAATTCTTAGCTTCATGTTATTGAAGAGGACCATTTTCACTGATAATCACCTTATGTCCTAATTTATATCAGTGAAACATTATCAAAGCAGTGATGGTATTAGCAAGCTTTCTTTTTCTGATTCCTAGTCTATTTTATGATATATGCTTATAGTATGTTTTATTATTTCTGCCTACCTTGTTTAGAATGTAATTTATTTTTTAAAAGATTTTATTTATTTATTTATTTATTTTTTTATTTATTTATTTATATGACAGAGAGAGAAAAAGAGATCACAAGTAGGCAAAGCAGCAGGCAGAGAGAGAGAGGGAAGCAGACTCCCCACTGAGCAGAGAGCCCGATGTGAAGGGGTGGATCCCAGAACCCTGAGATCATGACCTGAGCCGAAGGCAGCGGCTTAATCTACTGAGCTACCCAGGTGCCCCTAGAATGTAATTTACTTTTAAAGTGACATTTTTTTTCATTAAGGAGTTAGAATATATAACATGACATGTTTTGTGATAAAACATTAAGATCTATTACTTGTTTGAAGGAAGTAAGAATTTTAGCCCTTTTTGAAAAGTCTGCTGAATTTTATGAAATCTTATGATGGATTTGACATTAAATTAAATCTAAGCAATTTCATATGGATTTTTGTATATCATCTGGTCCATAATACTGAAATATAGAAATAAACTGGTAACATCTTAGTGGAAATACAGTAAGTTTTACTAATAAGAACTGTGGCTTAAGTTTGGATTTTAAAAAGTATGAATTGTTGCCTTAGAATTGCTCTGAAATAATTTTTTATGGGGGGGTTCTTGAAAGAGGGAATGGTTTTAAATTTATTTTGCTTTTAAGTAATAGCTGTGTAACAACAGAAACAATCTCTTTTTAACTTCTGACATGGAAATGTAGGATATTTGCTTTCAACTTTTTTGCACACTATTAAAATTTTTGTAAGAATCTGTTTCGCAGAGGGGTAGGTACCTGGGTGGCTCATATGGTTAAGCTTCTGCCTTCTGCTCAGGTCATGATCTCCATGTCTTGGGATTGAGCCCCATGGCAGGCTCCCTGCTCAGTGAGGAGTCTGCTTCTCCCTTTCCTCTGCCTCTCCCCCTGCTTGTGCACTCTCTCTCTTGCAAATAAATAAATAAAGTCTTAAAAACAAAAAAAGCAAACTGTTTCCAAATAAAATTAGCATTTTTCTTCTTCCTCATCATTTCTCCCTCCTCTTCCTCCTTGCATATTTGTTATTCACTTACTATAGATCTTGGGTGACTGCTACATTGCTACATTTAATTTAGAAGTAGCTCATCTACCATTCATTATGAAGATTGTATTTCTAAAGATACCAAAATTTAAAAGCAAGTTGGGTGCCTGAGAAGTGTCATGGACGTTCTTTGCTAGATCAGGTTTCATTAAAAAAAAAAAAAACAAAACCAAAAAACTATAATTTTATTTTCTAACAGTAAAATATATTCTCTATCAAATAATAGACCCAGAGCAATCATTCTGTTGATTATTAGTGAAAGGATGAGAATGAGGCCTTGGTCTGTTATTATTTGAGTTGTGTGTGTGTGTGTGTGTATGAGAGAGAGAGAGAGAAAGATTTTTTTTACATTAGCTAGTGCTATTTTTTTTTAATTGTTAGCAACCTTTAAGACTAGAACAACCGTAGAGTATGATTTTTCTAAAAGAGGTTCAGTAATTCAAAGGGGGTTGAAAACAATGTTCTTTTATTTGATTGTGTGGGAGTTTATCCAAATCATTTCATCTTTATTTCATATATGACCGTCTGCAATTTGTTTTGGAATGTCTTAACATGATAAACGTGATTAATTCAAGAATACTTATGAAGAATTAAATATGATCCACATACTAAGGCAGACATTAAGGATTGCATTTCACTTCAGGAATGAGGAGAAGCTACAGCATAACTTTATCATAGCATGAAAACATTCTTAAATTCTGGTCATTTCTTCCACTCACTCTGGGGAAAACTGGAAAAAATGAATTGCCATCTAAAACGTGACTGATTTGATAATACAGAAATACTCTATTTTCTGA
Source organism: Taxidea taxus jeffersonii (assembly GCA_003697995.1). Classification (NCBI taxonomy): domain Eukaryota; kingdom Metazoa; phylum Chordata; class Mammalia; order Carnivora; family Mustelidae; genus Taxidea; species Taxidea taxus. The sequence continues at coordinate 148,634 of ML111946.1, read as the reverse complement.
GAACTGGAGATTATAGGTAGAATGACCATGAAAGTTGTAAGCAAAGAGTACAATAGAGCCATGTGTTAACCATAATCCAATTAGATATATCATTATCATGTTTTTAAGCATATGAAAGTGCAAAAATCTATATAAGAGAAATAAACCTTCTTTGAAGATTAGGTGGAAATTTGTCTTGAGGGTCAAAGAAATGTAAAATCCAGCCCACTGAGGTTTCTAAGTTAGTTGTGGGTGGAGAGAGATACTGTAAAACTTGAATTTCAGATGTTGGAACCCGCATCTTTGGGTTATGGACTATGGAACCTATAAATATTGTTCAGACTTTCCTGTAAGGATAACTGTTGAAAATGCAGTCAGCCTCTTGGCTTGAGTTTTGGTCATTTTGGGAGTTGTAGAACACTGCGAAATTAACTCCAACGTTACTTTGGAAGGTTACATTGTGGAAGCTGAAATACTTACTTCTTGGGGAGTGAGCATTTGTTAAAGTCTTACAAAGTTTTTACATGAAGTAAAGGGAGCATAGATTGCTTTGTGTTAATATTTACCAAAACAAAAAGTGTTTATAAAAACTTGTAGTGATAATATTTAAGAATATTTGAACTAGGGGCACCTGTGTGTCTCAGTTGGCTAAGAGGCTGCCTTCAGCTCAGGTCATGATCCCAGGGTGCTGGGCTCAAGCTTCACATCAGGGCTCCCTGCTCATCGGGGAGTCTGCTTCTCCCTCTGCCTCTCTCCACTGGCTTGTACTCTCTCTTGCTCACTCTCTCTCTCAAATAAATAAATAAAATCTTAAAAAAATATTTGAACCAATAGAAAAATAGATTTGCCTATAACTCCAATTCTAACTTAATTATTCAAATTTATAATTTGAATAATTAATTTAGAAGCATGATTTTAAATTAAGTCTTAGTAAGCTTGTAAACATTATTGGAACACTTAATTTATAAATTTTGCATTTCTTCACATTAAGTTTAAATATATTGATTCTAACAGTAATTTAATTACTCACTAAGGCCTATATTACAAAATTTTAATGTGTAAATGCAGTTTCAAATGTTTGAAGATGTTTAAATTTATAATGAAAGCAAACATTATTCACAGCACCCTTAATATAAGTTTATTAGATTTGTAAATAGCACATTGATTTCTTTAGTTTAAAAATTTAAGAGAGAGTTTAAACTTATACATTTTTTAAAAATTGAATTTTATAACAGAAACTAAAGAAAAGCTCTGAATAGACTTTTCTGTATCAAAAACTACTCTTGAAGACATGATAAACCATATATTTAGCTGAGAAAGTTTCTGGCATTTTCAGCAGTTGACATTCAGTTTTGTTGACTGATGAACTCATCTAGAACTAACTTTGGATTTTACCATGTAAATACTAATAAAAAGTCTATTTAGGAGTCACGATAGGAGAGAATCAGAATGTATTAATTAGATCAGGAGGCAAAGTTTCCTGATAAGTCCTGAACTCACTAGGGACTACAACTTGAAAGGAGTAACTACTTAAGAGTCAAAATTCCTACTGTGGTCCAGTCACAGCCCAGTGGCTAGTCCAGTCCAGCTCTAGGCCTTTTTTTTTTTTTTTTTTAAGAGGCTTTTTAAAAATGAAACCTTTAGTACTAATTGGTATATATTTCTACATGGGGGAATAAAGGAAAGTATTCAACACACTATTTCAGATGCATCTTTGATAATAATACTGGGGTGCTCAGTTTAGTACTATAATGAATCTTCACTGAAACATCTCATTTTCATGTTCAGTTATTCTGAGGGGCAGAATATGCTCTCATGTTTTTAGGATGGGTATTACATTTATCTTTTCATTATAAAAATCTAAATATATGGTATGACTAATATTTCCTTGAAAACCACCCATATTGCCCATATCGTTGACTTCTTAATTTCTCAATGTATTAAATTTTTTCTGTAGCTTGAAATGAGTAGATGCTATATATGTAATTAAAAGCTACAATGAAAAAGTATATATAAACCCACTGATCTGTGTAGAATGGTCAGCAAAATTTCTCTTCTGGCAAGACATGGACATTTCTTCCTGTATCTGTAAATGTTATGTCAAATGAAACATTTGTAGATCTGCCTGATGGTAATAATACCCATTAAATGTACTAGTATCTATTCCAAAATTAAGCGCAACTGTAACATTCACATACCTGGGTTATGTTTTATTAGATTCCTGCAAAATCAGTCTGTCTTCTCCACCCTCTCTCCCTCTTTCCTGAATCATGATTTGCAGTGGTGCCATTAGCCAGTAGGAGAGGACACTGTAGAAAAGAGACCTTTAAAATTTTTTTAGGTTTGTCATAAAGATGTTGTTGTGATTTTTGTTCATTGGATACAATATCCCTTTTATGAGTGCTCCTAAGGTGAATTGTTTTGCTGCTTTCTGGACTTAGTACCAGCAACAGGTTTCTTCATATCAGATGATGTTTTCTTCCTGTTTGTATTGATACTTGGTTTATAAACTGATTAGCTTTCTCTCATGTGAAGCCAGAATATTGAGTTATATGTTAAATAATTAGATATTGTAGCTCTATCTGGCTCCATTTTAAGTCTCTATTTTCTAGTATATGTATTCCCATTTCCTCAGATTTATGTTATGTTATCTTGATATATTTCATGTTTAATTGTAAGCTACTTTCCATCCATTTGTTGGAAAAGACAGAAAAATACACAAAGTATTGGATAGGCAGACAGACAAGCAGGTGTTCTAGAGACTGTTAGGAAAGCCTGCTGGAGGACTCCTGGGTGACTCAGTTGGTTAAGTGACTCAGGTGATGATCTCAGGGGTCCTTTAGCTCAGGTCATGATCTCTGGGGTCCTGGGATTGAACCCAGCATCAGGCTTCCTCCTCAGCAGAAAGCCTGCTTCTCCCTCTTCTGCTGCTCCCTCTACTTGTGTTCTTTCTCTGCCAAATAATAAATAAATAAATAAATATATATATATTTATATATGTATTATATATTCAATATTATATATTTACATGTAAACATATAATATTGAATTTATAATACATATATAAATATATATAAATATATATAAATTATAAAATTATATAAATAATAAATTATATAAATTATATATATATTTATATATATATACATTTAAAAAAAAGGAAAGCCTGCTGGAGAACAGTATAATATGGAAGAGGACTGCCTGAAGCCTTGCTTTAAACGAACTTGGTTTGAATTTTCCCTCTGTTTAGTTAATCATCCTTCTTTGATTCAGATATTTTGAGCTCTCTCATTTTCATTTAGCTCACTTACATAATGTGAATAAGGTTAGCTACCTTTTCAAACTCACAGAAAAGTAAAGTTCAGTTGTTTGGGGAACGCCTTCATAGTGTCTCAGTAGTGCATGTGATTGAGATAACCTTAAAGTTTATTGTTCAAACGGACCTAGTTGAGAGTTAAATGGGGGCATATTACTAATTATACAGGACGATCAACATGAAATCAGGTCTGGTCTAGGCAAAGATGTATAGTCACCTTGTATACAGGAAACTATAAATGCCTTTACATTCACACGTGCTTCCAAGGATGACTATATTTGGTGATATATATGTAATATGTGTGTGTGTGTGTGTGTGTGTGTGTGTGTGTGTCAAAGATTATGTAATGTAAGACAAACCAACCACCTTTGGTGGAAGACTTGCTTTGACCCTAGCTTTCACAAAAGTTGCTTTGGTGAAATCTGAAGCAGTTTTTAAGAACTAAAATAGAAGGTTAAAGTTGAGGTTAAAAACTCCAGTGAATGAATGATCAAGAACTGCGAGTAGAAAACCAGCGCTAGAGAATTTGGAATATCGGCTTACAGTTATCAGAAGCCCCTTTACCATAATTAGGGCATGAGGTTAGAGGGAAATGTCAGGTACAGATCTCACCGCAGAGATAACAGGGATAAAACTATATGCAGATAAAGGGACCTCTGTGGAGGGCAAGGTAGATGCAGAGGCTGGAAATCTGCCTAATGAATTAGACAGCTCTGGTCCAAATATTCCTTTGGCCAAGCTGAGTGAGTAAAGGCAAGTTTTTAAAATGATCTGAGCCCTCTCTCTGGATCTTACAATGTAGATAATAATACCTGCCTCACAGAGTGTTTGAAAGATTTGAAAAGTACTTAAAATAGTGCCACCTGCCCGATAGGCTCCCAGTAAATAGTAATTATCGTTGTGCCCCAGCGCTGTGGCTGTATTCTGCAGGCAGGTCCAGTGTGTGCCACTATTAATAAAATAGCACGAGAGTAGCCTTTTCTGAATTTGCAGGAAACTTGAGCATGGTTGGGATATTCTCCACTGACAGTTTGTCTGTGTTTTCACCCATTGGTGTTTACTGCTCCTTGTCTGCCGGGGGACTGCAGCAGATGACAAGGCAAATGAGTGAGCAGTATCAATATTTCACGCTGTTCTTCCCAAATCAACACATTCCAAGTGTTTCACTACTTGGACAAGTATAAGAACCAATGTCTGGTTTGGAACACTGTGTCTCCGACTTAATGAGTGCTTGCTGTAGCAGGAGTCTCTTGAGACCAAAGAACAGCAACTTCCTAATCTCTCAGGCTTCCCTTTTGCTACCTACAAAGCAGTGGTGGGACACAACTCTGTCTCAATTCCCTGTCATTCCCAGGAAGAGTGTCACTTTGGAGCTATGGAAAGTATCTTTTCCTAGGACACTTTGCTGCACTGAAGAGAGGAATAGCCTCCACCCTTTGCTGACTTCCTGCCTGAATCAAAAACTCTCTTGGTCCGGCATAATTCATGTTTTAAAGTTAAATGAAAGGAGACACAGGGGGCCTGGGTGGCTCAGTGGGTTAAGTTTCTGCCTTTGGCTCTGGTCATGATCTCAGGGTCCTGGGATCCAGCCCCACATCGGATTCTCAGCTCAGCAGGGAGCCTGCTTCCCCCCCTCCCCCCTCTGCCTACTTGTGATCTTTGTCTGTCAAATAAATAAATAAAATCTTTAAAAAATAAATAAATGAAAGGAGACAGGAAAATTATTTGCAGTTATAAGAAGATGTATTCAGGGGTGCCTGGGTGGCTCAGTCAGTTAAGTGTCTGCCTTTGGCTCTGGTCGTGATCTCAGGGTCCTGGGATCGAGTCCTGCATCAGGCTCCCCACTTGGTGGGGAGTCTGCTTCTCCCTCTCCCTCTGCCTGCCGCTCTGCCTGCTTGTGCTCTCTCTTCTGTCAAATAAATCAATAAATCAATCTTAAAAAAAAAAAAAAGATAAAGGTATATTCAGTTGTATTCTCTAGGAATCTAAAGGTTACCGAGCAGATTCAGTTCTTCTCCATCCCACCCCCAACCTCAGCAATGCTCACTGATCCTCCCCATTTCTTTCCCACAATTGTCCGCAAGTTCAACTCCATCACTCTGGTGACCTGTATTGCTGAGCAGTAGCGATGGGCCCCTGGTGGCTCTCGCTAACTCCATCCTTTTGTTTTGGAGAAATATTTCTTCATAGGTAAAAAACTAAGCATTGCCATCTGGGCTTATCTAAGATCCTAAAAGCCCTCTGAATGTGTGTTGATGGTCTCATTTTAGAGTCCCCAGTGCATCATTGGAGCACATCACAGGAACACAAATCACTGTTAGAGAGTGCGTTCTTCCAAACTCCGTCAGCCTGTGTCTCTCAGAAAATACATCCACTTCTGGCAGCTTTTCATGAAGCATGCCTTATCAGGGGGAAAAAAAATTAAACATGAATTTTAAGATTTTTGTGTTTTCTGGTGTGTGTGTGTGTATGTGTGTGTGTGTGTGTGTGTTTAAATTTGAGTTAGTGTCCAGATAGACACATAGGGTAGTGATTCCTTCTTTTGGAGCTTTCTGATGAATTCAGGCCCTTTGTCAAACTTGAACCACACTGGACTTCAGGGCTCTCAGACTTTCTCCACAAAGCTTTCCTTGGCTGCTCTTGTCTTGAGGAAAGACAAGGAATATTAATGCACGTGGAAGTGCTGTGCAAATGTTCGTTGCTGTTGCCAATTTTTATCTTCCCTAAGCAACTCTGCCACATAAAACATTTGTCATAAATTAATTTGTATATATCCTTTGATTAATGAGTGCTATTTTTGTCTTCCTAATACTGTCCCTGATTCATGTGTTTTCAAATACATTGTTCAGTGATTCATACATGGTGATCTTATCTCCACGAGCAGACTATTAATGTTCTAAGATGAAGGCAAGGAACAGATATTATCTGCTCCCTTAACTATGTTTAATAAAGGTCTGCTGTTGCGATGTTTTCTAAAATGTTGGCTGGTGGAAGATTTGCAGGTCTATGGGGTATGCAATTTCCTGTTGGTGTACCTAACTTCTCATTCTCTGCCATGATACTTGGTTTTCTTGTGCCAAAAGATCTTTATTTTTTTCAACCACCTTATTGAGATGTGAATAACATGTAAAAAAGGCTGTGCATATTTGGGGCTCCTGGGTGGCTCAATGGGTTAAAGCCTCTGCCTTAGGCTCAGGTCATGGTCTTAGGGTCCTGGGATGGAGCCCCACATCGGGCTTTCTGCTCAGCGGGGAGCCTGCTTCCCCTCCTCTCTCTGCCTGCTTGTGATCTCTGTCCCTCTGTCAAATGAATAAATAAAATCTTAAAAAAAAAAAAAAAAGGCTGTGTATATTTAATGTGAAACTGACGTGTGTGGGGATAAGCATCATCAGTGATGTTGAAAACGACCCATGCAACCAACACTGTACTGATGGCAAGGCCATAGATGTATTCATCACTGCTGTTTCCTTGCATGCCTCCATTATTGCTAAAATATTGTATATGTAACTTTGAGTATGCATCTTTTTTTTCCCCCAAGATTTATTTATTTGAGAGAGAGCAAGAGAGCAGGGGGAAATGGCAGAAGGAGACAGAAAGAGAGAGAGAATCTCTAGCACTAGGCAGGGAGTCTGATACTAGCCTCGGTCCCAGGACCCTGAAATCATGATCTGCACCAGCCCAAGAATCGGGAACTTAACTGGCTGAGCCACCCAGGTGCCCGACTGAGTGTGCATCTTAATATAAGATCTACCAACCTTGCAAATTTTAAGTATACAATACAGTATTGTTAGACATAAGCACTCTGCTGTGTAGTGGCTACCCATTATTTCTCTTGCGTAACTGAAACTTTGTGCCCTTTGACCGTCATTTCCCTATTTTCCCCTCCCCTCCAAAACCAGTAAAACTGCTTCTATGAGTTTAACTTATTTTTTAAGATTTTATTTATTTATTAGACAGAGAGAGACACAGAGGGAGAGGGAACACAAGCAGGGGGAGTGGGAGAGGGAGAAGCAGGCTTCCTGCCGGAGCAGGGAGCCTGGAGTGGGGCTTGATCCCAAGACCCTGAGATCATGACCTGAGCTGAAGGCAGGGGCTTTAACCCACTGAGCCGCCCAGGCGCCCCTGGGTTTGATTTTAGATTGCATTTTCCTGAGGATTAATGATGTTGAACATCCTTTTGTATACCTAATGGCTATTTGTATGTCTTCTTTCGAGAGATGTCTATTCAGGTTCTCTTCTTGTTAATTGAGTCTTTATTGAATTGTATGAAGTCCTTATATATTTTGGATATTAACCTCGTATCAGATATATGACTTGCAAATATTTCCTCCTATTCCATTGGTTGACTTTTTATTTTGTTGATTATTTCCTTTGCTATGAAGAAGTTTTTTTAACTTGATTGTAGTGCCACGTGTTTATTTTTGTTTTTGTCGTCTGTGCTCTGGGTGTTAGATCCAAAAACATTTCCACATCTGATGTCAAGGAGATTTTCCATTAGACTTTCCTCTAGGAGTTTTACGGTTTCAGGTCTTACGTTAAGTCTTTAATCCACTTTGAGTCGAGTTTTGGGTATGAGGTAAAATAGGAGGCTGATTTCATTCTCTTGCATGTGGATGTCTAGTTTTCTCGAATAACATTTGTTGAAGAGAGAGTTCTTTCTCCGTTGTATATTTCTGGACTCCCCAACAAAACTAATTGACCATGAAAGCATGGGTTTATTTCTGGGCTCTCTATTGTGTTCCACTGGTCAGTATGTCTATTTTTATTCTAAAACCACACTGTTTGGATTACAGTAGGCAAGCCTCATTTTATTGTACTCTTTTGTTTTGTTGTGCTTCAGATACTGTGCTCTCACAAACTGAAGGTCTGTGACAACCTGGCGTTGACCAAGTCTATCAGCACCATTTTTCCAATAACACTTGCTCACTATGTGTATATGTGTGACATTTTGGTAATTCTCACAGTATTCCAAATGTTTTATTTTTATTTATTTATTTATTTATTATTTATATTTATTATTATTATTATTTTATTTATTTATTATCATTTATTGTTTTATTTATTTATTTATTTACATTTATTATGATGATCCATGATGGGTGATTATGGCTTGCTGAAAACTCAGGTAATGGTTAACATTGTTTAGCAATAAGATATTTTTAATTAAAGTAATACTTTTTTTAGAATAATGTTATTACATACTTAATACACCTACAGTATAGTATAAACATAAATTTTATATGCACTGGGAGACCAGAAAATTCATTCAACTTACTTTACTGCCATGTGCATTTTATTATTTTATTTTATTTTTTTTAAGATTTTATTTATTTATCTGACAGAGACATCACAAGTAGGCAGAGAGGCAGGCAGAAAGAGAGAGAGAGGGAAGCAGGCTCCCTGCTGAGCAAAGAGCCCGATGCAGGACTCCAACCCAGGACCTGAGATCATGACCTGAGCTGAAGGCAGTGGCTTAACCAACTGAGCCACCCAGGCGCCCCTGCCATGTGCATTTTATTGCAGTGGTCCAGAACTGACCCTACAATCTCTCTAAACTATGTCTTATAGCTTTGTAACATAATTTGAACTCAGCAAATGTGATACCTCCAACTTTGTTTCTTATTGCTCAGGATTGCTTTGGATATTTGTGTTCTTATAGGATTTTTACTCCTGCTATGAAAAATGCCATTGAAATTTTGATAGAAATTGCTTTGAATCTATGGAATATTCTGGATAGTATGGACATTTTAACAATACTTATTTTTTCCAATTTTTGAATATGGGATATCTTTCCATTTATTTTTGTCTTGTTCAATTTCTTTCATTAAAGTTTTTGTGGTTTTTCAGTGTACCGGTCTTTCAACTTCTTGGCTAAATTTATGCCTAAGTATTTTAGTTTTTTCAATTATATTATAAACAGGTTTGTTTTATTAATTTCTTTTTCAAGTGGTTTATTATTAGTGTATATAAACACAACTGATTTATGTTTGTTGATTTTGTATCCTGCAACTTCACTCAATTCATTTATTTTTTGCTGGAGTCTTCAGGGTTTTCTATATTAAAAATCATGTCTTCTGTAAGCAAAGACTTCCTTTCTGATTTGAATGTATTTTATTTCTTATTCTTTCCTAATTGCACTGGCTAGGATTTCTCACCACTATGTTGAATAGAAGTGGTAAGACTGGGCATTCTTGTCTTGTTCTTGATTTTATAGGAAAAACTTCCAGCTCTTTACCTTTGAGTAGGATATTATCCATGGGTCTGTCATTATAACCTTTATTATGTTTGAGTACATTCCATTTAAATCTAATTTATTGGGAGTTTTTATTATGAAAAGATGTTTTATTTTGTCAAAGCTGTTTGTATATCTATTGATGTAATCATATGATTTTTCTTTTTCATTCTATTAATGTGGTTTATCACATTTATGGATTTGTGTATGTTGGACCATCCTAGCATCCCAGGGAGAAGTGTCATTTGATAATTTTGTGTGATCCATTTATTTATTTATTTATTCAATATTTTATTTATTTATTTGGCAGAGAGAGAGAGAGAGATCACAAGCAGGCAGAGAGGCAGGCAGAGAGAGAGGAGGATGCAGGCTCCCCATTGAGCAGAGAGTCCAATGCGGGGCTCGATCCCAGGTCCCTGAAAGATCATGACCAGAGGTGAAGGCAGAGGCTTAACACACTGAGCCACTTTAAAGGTGCCCCTTGTGTGATCCTTTTAATAAGGTTTTGAACTTGGGTCCCTAGCATTTTGTTGAGGGTTTTTGCATATACATTTATTAGGGAAATTGGCCTGCAATTTTCTTTTCTTGCACTGTCTTTGTATAACTTTGGTATCAAAGTGATGCTGGCTTAATAGAATGAGTTTGAATCTGTCATTCCTCTTCAATTTTTGGAAAAGTTTGAGCAAGATCAGCGTTCATTCTTCTTTCAGTGTTTATAGAATTCATTTGTAAAGGCATCTGCTCCTATTTTTTGTTTGTTTATTTGTACTTTATGGAGAGATTTTTGATTACTGATTCAATCTCCTTCCTCATTATTGATATGTTTAAATTTTCTGTTACTTCATGACTCAGTCTTGGTAAGTTTTATATTTCTAGGACTTTATCCTTTCTTCTATGTTATCTTACTGTATTTGCGGTATCAGTTGTGTCTCCTCTTTCACTTATAATTTTATTTAATTTTTTATTCTCATTTTTCTTGATGTAGTCAAGAGTTTATCAGTTTGGGGGCACCTGGGTGGCTCAGTCAGCTAAGCATCTGTCTTGGGCTCAGGTCATGATATTGGGGTCCTATGATAGAGCCCCATGTTGGGCTTCCTGCTCAGTGAGGAGTCTGTTTCTCTCTCTCCCTCTGCCTGCCACTCCCCCTTCTTGTGCTCTGCCAAATAAATAAATAAACAAAATCTTTGGGGGAAAAAAAATTTATCAATTTACCTTATCCATTAAAAAAAGCAACTCCTTGATTTCTTAATATTTTCTGATCTCTGTTTTTTTCCTGCTTTGATCTATATTATTTCCTTTGCTAAATGTGGGTTTTGTTTATTCTTTTATTTTTAGTTCTTTGAGGTATAAAGTTTGGGTGTTTGAGATCATTCTTTAATATTAATACAGTTACTTATCACTGTACACTTCCCTCAGCATTGCTTTTGCTGTATCCTGTATGTTTTGGCATGTTTTGTTTCCATTTTTGTTTGTATTAAGACATTTTTTACTTCCCTTTTGATTTCTTATTTGATCTATTGGTTTTTGAGGAGTGTCCTGTTTAATTTATACATATTTATGAATTTTCCAATTTTTCTTTCTGTTCTTGGTTTTAACTTTCATACCATTGTAGTTGGAAAAATATATTTGGCATGATTTTGTTCTTTTAAATTTAAGACTTTTTTTGTATTCTATCGTATGCTATGTCCTGGAGATATTCCTTGTGCATTTTAGGGGGAAAAATGTACTTCACTGTTCTTTGAAGGAATGTGCTGGGGCACTGGGGCGGCTCAGTCAGTTAAGTGTCTGCCTTTGGCTTAGATCATGATCCCATGGTCCTAGGATTGGGCTCCATGTTGGGCTCCTTGCTCAGTAGGAAGTCTGTTTCTCTCTCCCCCGATGCTCCTCCCCCACCTCTCACATAAAAAAATGAAATCTTCTAAAAAATGGAATGTTCTGTATATGTCTGTTGGGTCTGTTTGGTCAATAGTGTGAAGTCCACTCTTACTAAGTTTCTGTCTGGATGATCTCTCTGTTGTCGAAAGTGGGGTTTTGAAGTCTTATTCAGGTATTCTACCTAGTGATTTGACATTTAGATACATTACAAAATGGTCACCAAGATAAAACTAGTTACCATCTGTCACCATACAAAGTTATTACAATATTTTTGTCTTTATTCCCTGTACTCTACTTTATATCCCCATGAATTATTTATTTTGTAACTGGAAGTGTGTACCTCTCAGCCCCCTTTGCCTGTTTCACCCATTTTCCAACCTCTTTTCCTCTGGCAACCACCAACCAGTTTGTTCTCTGTGTTTATGAGTTTATTTCCATTTTTAAATTTGTTTTATTTTTTAATTTCTATATGAAAGGATATTTTCCTTTCTCAGTCTGACTTATTTCACTTAGTATAATACCCTCTCTAGATTCATTATTGTTGCTGCAAAATGAAATATTTCATTCTTTTTTATGGCTGAATAATATCCCAATGTGTATATATTTTACATTTTTATCCATTCATCTATTGATGGACACTTAGTTTATTTTCTTATCTTGACTATTGTAAATAATGTTGCAGTGAATGTAAAGGTGCATATTATCTTCTCAGTTAGTGTTTTTGTTTTCTTTGAAGAAATACCCAGGGGTGACTGGGTGGCTCAGTGGGTTAAGCCTCTGCCTTCGGCTCAGGTGATGATCTCAGGGTCCTGGGATCGAGCCCCACGTCAGGCTCTCTGCTCAGCAGGGAGCCTGCTTCCCTTCCTCTCTCTCTCTACTTGCCTCTCTGCGTACATGTGATCTCTGTCTGTCAAAATGAATGAATAAAATCTTAAAAAAAAAAAAAAAGAAATACCCAGAAGTGAATTTGCTGGATAATATGATACTTCTATTTTTAAGTTTCTGAGTAACTTCCGTACTATTTTCCATAATGGCTATACCAATTTACATTTCCACTAATAGTGCACCAGTGTTTCCTTTCCTCTACATTCTTGCCAACACTTATATTTGTTGTCTTTTTTTAAAAAATATTTTATTTTATTTGTTGTCTTTTTGATACTAACTTTTCTGAAAGGTAAATGATATCTCATTATGGTTTTGATTTGCATTTCCCTAATGATTAGTGATACTGAGCATCTTTTCATGTGTTTGCTGGCCATCTGGATGTCTTTGGTAAAATGGCTTGTTTAGGTCTTCTGTCCAGTTTTTGATCAGATTTTTTAGTTTTTTGATGTTGAGTTGTATGAGTTATTCTTTATATATTTGGATATTCTTATTGAATGTACCATTTACAAATATCTCCTCCCATTCAGTAGTTTACATTTGTTTTGTTGATGGTTTCCTTCATATATAAAATCTGTTTTAGTTTGATGTAGTCCCAGTTGTTTACTTTTGCTGTTGTTGCCTTTGCTTGCAGAGACAGTCCCAAAAACACATTGTTAAAACTTTTGTCCAAGTGTTTCCTACTTATGTTTTCTTTTAGGAGTTTATGGTTTCAGGTCTTACATTTAGGTCTTTACTCCATTTTGAGTTTATTTTGCATATAGTATTAGTACGTAGTCCAGTTTTATCCCTTTTCTTATAGCTGTCCAGTTTTCCTAATGTTGTTTATTGAAGGGACTATCTTTTCTTCATTGTATGTTCCTGCCTCCTTTGTCATTGATTAATTAACTAATTAAGCATGAGTTTATTTCTTAGTTCTCTTTTGTGCTCAGTTGATCTGTGTCTCTTTTTTGCCAATGCCATATTGTTTTAATTACTACAGCTTTGTAGTATAGTTTGAAATCTAGGAACATGATATATCCAGGTTTGTTCTTTGTCAAGATGGCTTTGGATATTTGGGGTCTTTGTGGCTCTCTATATATTTTAAGATTATTCTAGTTTTGTAAAATCATTGGTATTTTGATAGGGATCACACTGGATCTATAAATTGCCTTGGCTAATATGGGCATTTTAACAATATTTTTTTTAATCCATGGGCAAGATCTATCTTTCTGTTTATTTGTGTCATTTCAATTTCTTTCCTCAGTGTTTGATAGTGTTCAGAGTACAGGTTTTCACCTCCTTTGTTAGGTTTATTTTTCCTATGTATTTTATTCTTTTTGATGTACTCGTAAATGGGATTGTTTTCTTCATTTCTCTTTCTGATAATTCATCATTAGTGTATAGAAACAACAGATTTCTCTATATTATTTTTCTATTCTACAATTTTCCTGAATTCATTATTTAGTTCTTCATGTCATCTACAAATAGTAAAAGTTGTATTTCCTTCTTACCAACTGGGTGTCTTTTATTTCCTTTTCTTGTTTGATTGCTTGTGGCGATTACTTCTGGTACTGTGTTGAATAAAGATTTGTTAATATTTTTATGGCAGTTGGCTCTGATTTTTTTTTTCTTATTTTTTGTATCTGCTACAGGCCTTTTCTTTGCAATTATCATGAGATTTACTTATAACAGTCCATCTTAATTTGACAACTACTTAACTTCATTCATGTGTAAATACTCCATACTTTTACTCCACTTTCCCACATCTTATATTATTGATGCCACAATTTACATCTTTTTTCTTCTATTGATGTCAAAATTTACATATTTTCACATTTAGCATGTTTTGTACTGAATTATGAAGTAGGGCAGCTATTTGGACCAGTGTAAGGGCAACAGAATAGGTTAATGAGAGAGACTGACTAAAAAGTCTATACTAGGTATTGCCTGTGAGAGGCAAAGGAAAATCAATGTTGTATTCAACAGACTCATGTATGATTGTCATTCATCAGCATCAAAAAGGGAGCAAACAACAAGAAGGAGAGGTCCTTCAATTAGGGACCCAGCCATGTGCCAATAAAATTCTGATTCTAGGACCTATTTGATTTTCACAGTAATAACATACTACTTTTTTAGTCTTGTCTGAGTATCAGGTACATAACATTACCTGTTGTCTTTATCAAAGCCTATTAGTGTTTTTGTTTTCTTTGAAGGAATACCCAGAAGTGAATTTGCTAGATAATATGATACTTCTATTTTTAATTTGTCTATCCTGTGGATCCTGTGTATCTCAGTAAAATACAAAGTTATTATTTTTTTCTCTATGGTTTGTAAATTGAGGGAACCAAATTTGGTTTTTCATAATTAAGTGGTTTTGGTGCCATTTTATTGTTGTTTTGCTTTGGTTTTTAGTGAACAATCATTGAAGGTAGGGACAGTTACTTGTGTCTTCCTTGATAACCTTGCTGTCATATGTCGAAGTACATTTTGATCCAAACCTTGCTACAAATACAAATATTTATTGGAATGAAAGTATGAAATTAGTCATAATCATGTTAGCTGAACAGCAACATCCAGTTCTTTAAGAGTTCTACCCACAGTTGTATAAAAATATTGGCTGCAGTGAACACAACAGTTATTTTAGAGGCGAAAATTATTTAATACTATAGTTGGCCTTCATAATCAGAGTCTTCTGTAATAGTGTTGAGATTCAGGGCTGTTTAAAACCCAAATCTCAGGTCCCATTTCAAAGGTAAAGACTTTGTATAACAAGTTCATGCAAAGAAATGAGTAACATTTCACATTTCTAACCTATCCACACAATTTGAAATTGCATCACCAAATTCGCCAATGAAACCCCTTTTGAAAAGTCGTTTATGCTATTTCATAAAAAATCTCTTTTGCTGATCAGAGATAAAGATAACTGTGTTAGTAGCTACTGTATCCTTCAGATTGTAGGAGAACCAACCCATTTCAACAAGTAACTACCCTTGGTTGTAAATTAAAGCTCTGTTTACCACTTACTACCATATTATGCTTAAGAATCTTAACATCTATTTTAGACATCATGACACCATTTTATAATGAGGACCATTAGGCTCAGAGAGGTTAATTAACTTGCCTCTGAAGTTAAAGCTAGAAACTGGGAAAAGAGAGTTGACCCCACACGGTCTTAGAGTATATATTCATACATATATGTTCCTTATAAAATACCATACCTCCTGAGCTTTTTCTATCAGTGGGTGCTAAAAACCAAATAACTCTATTTATTTGACTAAGCCTGATATATTCCTTGGTACCAAGAAAAAAATTGTAAGGACTTCTGTAAAATACGTATCTATTGCAATTTCATTCTTGGGGCATATAACGACTTCTATGTCCTGAGTCAATTTGCTGTGTATGACAATGAGGTACAGTATCCAGGGGAGAAGCATAGAGATGATTCAGCAGGAGTTAGTCCCAACAGATCACTGAATTACTGCTGGCAGGGGGAAGTAAGCCACAGAAGCTGGCATGCTCAGATGGGGACAAATGAGAAAAAACTCCCAGCCAGATACTGAATAGAAGAAGCATGTTCTTACTCTACCTCGATGCAGCTTGGGGTAAATGATGTTGGTGGCTTTAGTTCTTTGGTGATTCTCAAAAGATAGATTATGGATTCCAGTGAGAATGTGATAAATATCTAGTTCTAATCAAGAAGAAAGGTACTGCATTATTTCTGCTCCAGATCCTTTCCTGCTGATGGTTATAGCTTCACACTAGAAAGAATTCTTTTTTCTAACAAACTGTGGTTAAAAGCATGAGATTTCTTTTGAATGAAGTGGTGCTTTCTGAAGTCATTCCCTTCAGGTCTGATTGTTGCCATAAATTTAACACCTGGGAAGTAATATAGAATTAGATCCACATATGGAAGTCTATATGTTAATGTATCTGAGGGTGATGTATTAGGTAGAAGTAGCTGATCACATTTCATCATGGGAACTGCGGCAGGAGTTCTAAGTTCTGTGTTGATCCTCTTAGAAGGGCACATAAGAAAGGGCCCCTTTCTTTACTGCTTCTTTTTTTTTAAGATTTATTTATTCATTTATTATTTATTTGAGAGATCACAAGTAAGCAGAGGGGCGGGGGCGGGGAAGCAGGCTCCCCGCTGAGCAGAGAGCCCAATGCGGGGCTTGATCCCAGGACCCTGAGATCATGACCTGAGCCGAAGGCAGAGGCTTAACCCACTGAACCACGCAGGTGCCCCTCTTTACTGATTCTAATATGGAAGCTGATGGTATTTATTTTTCTATGTACTTTTTCTGACTCATTTTTAATCATGTATTTTGGTTGAAAAAATGAAATTATTTGATATAGCCTAATCAGATAATTTGGGATTCTTATACACTGTTCAAAGGCAGTTTGTCTGTATTTTCAATTGAAGTTTAGTAGATCTATTAGTTTCAGGCTTCTAGCGTAGTGACTCAGCAGTTACCTACATTATGAACTGCTCACCACGATATATAGCTACACTTCTGAAGGGTGCCTTTTCTTGACCTACCTCTGAATGTTCATTCTCCTGACAGAACACCCTGGGTTTGCAGCTATTGGGGGCACAAATATCACCTTCCCTATTCTGCTTCCTATCCTACTGAAGTGTCTAGGTGCTAGTTCTTGCTTTTATGCTTCTTTTCATACCCTTTGTACATTCTGCTAGTTCTTCCTCCTAAGCTGAGTGATAAACTCTTTGGGGGACTTGGGTAATTTCAGTTTGGAAGCACATTCAATCTGAGATTACTCAGACTGTTTGGAGAATATTTACCTCATGGAAAGTAATCAGTCTCTTGCGGATATTACCCTGGTCTTTGTGGAAGGACCTGATTGATTTTCTTTTCCCCTTTGATGTAACACAGGGAATGAGTGTGTGTGTGTGTGTGTGTGTGTGTGTAATGCATGTGTATGTGATGGTGAACACACACACACACACACAGTGTTTTCTCAAATCCATTCATCTGCTAAAATCAGACCAGAGCTGGAGAAATTCTTGTCTTAAGTAAACCTAACCTTAGGAGGGTCAATGGCAACAGAAGTTATAGGATAGACATTTCTGGCGAGGACCATCTTGAATTTAGGTCTCTTTGTCTTCCAGGTTTCTGTCCTTTCAGCTATATCATGCTTTCTTCTAGAGCAGTGTCTGAATCCCAAGTCCCCAAGGTAATCCAAATCTGGTAAGGATGATCTTTGTCGACTCAAGGGAAAAGATGATTTCAATTTAGTAATTTTGATTTCAAAGGAAGCAGGGGGAATTGTGGCTTAATTCTCAGTTATCCTTTTTGGCCCACTGGAATAATGTTACATTTCTGTTCACATGTCTGTTTACATTTAAAGCATCTCAATTTGGATGAGAAATTACAGAGTCACTATGGGTGGTGTTTTTATCCTGGGGTCAAATTGTAACACATAAGGGTACGGTGTCTCACCTGACCAAGTGATGTAGACATCCACTTTTATCCACTTCTTCCATTGGCTTCAGAGCATAACTCCCCAGCTCCCAATTCCCCGGGA